>CM075971.1:5708128-5743128 GCA_038048745.1 Coluber constrictor foxii
TCTCTCTGTCTCTGTGTCTCTCTCTCCCTCCTCACTCTGTCTGTCTCTCTCTTAGTCTCTCTGTGTCTCTCTCTGTGTCTGTTTGTCTCTCTGTGTGTGTGTCTCTCTCTGTGTGTGTCTCTGTCTCTCCCTCTCTCTCCCTCCCTCCCCCTTTCTCTCTCTTTCTTCCCTCACTCTCTTTCTCTCTGTCTGTCTCTGTCTGTCTCTCTCTCTGTGTGTGTGTGTGTTTGTGTCTGTCTCTCTCTCTCTCTCTGTCTGTCTCTGTCTCTGTCTCTCTCCCCTCTCTCTCCCTCCTCACTCTGCCTGTCTCTCTCTTTGTCTCTGTCCGTCTGTCAGTCTGTCTGTCTGTCTCTGTCTCTGTCTCTCTCTGTCTCTCTCTCTCTCTCTGTCTCTCTCTAATGGTGTCTCTGAAAACCAACGATTAACTTTTTCCTCTTTTCTTAAAAAACAAAGGGGGGGGGAGTTGATTAAGTTACTGCTGTCCATAAAGACGGCTCTTTGTGATTGCTCAGGCTAACACAGGGAAGGACAGAAATCTTTTCAGAGAAAATCTTTAAAGCTACAAATTTCCGTCTCTGCCATCTCATGCATTAAGAACAACAGGGTTGCTTGTATAATTTATTAAGGCGCAAGCATAATGGCCCAGAAAAATCATGACACAAGGAAAACAGAATCTACTTCATACTCGTGACTTTAAGAAAACCTTACAACCTGCAGATTTTTGATTACATTACATTTTTCTCCCTTCTTCTGCAAATGTTATTTCCAGATCCAGCATCACCAAATGCCACAAGCCCATTCCAAGTGAATAGCAAAGCAATGTGTCTTGCTTGGTTTTGGTTTTACCCTGATCTTGGTCATTTCTGAGTCTTAAGTATTAGTTATTTTATTTCTTTATTTCACAGGTGTATTACATTTAAATTGGAGAGCCCAAGCTACATCTTGTGAATGATCTCATATCAGGTTTTTTTTTTAATGCTGCTTCCAAAAACATTACAATATGGTAATATGAGACTGAACTCCATGGTTCAAAGAAAAAAAGTCTTTTCAGAGTTTCTATGAAAATGCCATTAAAGATCAGAATCATGCAGACAATGATTTTCCCTATGCCGTTTTACGGAACTGAAAGTTGACTTTGTCGGTGTTGGAGAAACATCTGAGAATACCATGGAAAGCCAAGAAAACAAATAAATGAATCCTCAGATAAATCAACTCGGAATTCTTATTGAGGCACAAATAACCAGGCTTCCCACAAATGAGAATGTTTGTAACTCAGGGTTGAAATGAGGGCTCCTTGGTGCTCTCTGAGCTTGCAAATGTTTCATTACCAAAGTAGATAACATCATCAGTGTAGAAGTGAGAGGGGTTTGTGGAGAGGAAGAGGAAGTGGACGAGGAGGAGGAGGAGGAGGAGGAGGAGGAGGAGGAGGAGGAGGAGGAGGAGGAGGAGGAGGAGGAGGAGGACGACTGTGGGGTTCTTGGTGCTCTCTGAGCTTGGTGGGTTTTTTGCAGATGTTTCATTACCAAAGTAGGTAACATCAGACTTCACATTATGCAAAGACCTAGATCTCTTTAGAGAAGCTTGTAGCTCAAGAAAAGTTGGACGCAAAAAAGAAGAGGTCAACCAGTAACTACTCTAGATCAGGGGTCTGCAACCTTAAACACTCAAAGAGCCACTCGGACCCGTTTCCCACAGAAAAGAAAACACCCAGAGCCACAAAACCCTTCCCGTGCCTGACTATTTCTTGAGCGGCCACAAAACTAGCATATGTAGTTGAATTAAACATTCTGTTTCCTTCTGAAACTTTTCTTTTCTTGGATTCATCCATGGTTGGCCTACCGGGGGTTGAAACGCTCAATAAATTGCATGCTGGCAGGTGCCGCACATTGGCAGTTGTGACACATATTTTGAGTGACAGGGAATCGTAGCAGAGGGGTGAAAGAGCCACATACGGATCCAGAGCCACAGGTTGCTGACCCCTGCTCTAGATGGATGGCCTCTTTTTTACATGCAGTAATTCTATTAAATATATATATAGCAGACGCTAGAGATTACAATAAAAACAATAAGACATAAAAACAAAGACTAAAAAGATTGGCAGGGTATTTTATACCGATTGAATGATGCAGAATACATGTTTTAATCATTGATTCCTTGGACCCAAAGTTGAGCCAAATGACAACAACCTTGGCATGGACGTCTTGGAATCCTAAGGTCAACGGAAGACAAGAAGGGTAGGAAGGGATTTGCTCGGTCTCCTCCTGGCGTCCGAATGCCACACACAAAATGGATTGATTTCCTCATTTCACTAGGAGATGCATCATTTCAATAATTAAAATCTGAAGGGCTGAGCATCCTCGCAATGTAGCTGCAGCACCCTTAAGACATTTTCAGACAGGCCATTAAATAGTGATTTATGAAGCGAGCTTTTGTTCAGCCAAGAGATTAGAATGTAATAACCTCGCCTACTTTAGTTCTGAACTCATCATGACCATCCCATACAGCCACCAACCAATCTGGTTTCCTTAACCAGGAGCAACTTTAGAAGAACGCTGGTAGACACCCTTTGTTATAAATCCTCAAGTCGGTGACATAACCTTGATGAAAACTTGCCAGCATGATTTCTTCCTTCGATGGGTGTGTACAGTATGTCCTCTGATACTTTGGAAACATCTTCTGATGTTTCAATTCTGCCCGGCAATTTCATGGCAAGCGAAATTCAGAAGAAACCATTATGTGCTAAAATATGTCAGAAACCAAAGCTCTTTGATTCTCTTACTAAAGGAGGAGCAAAACATATCCCCGGGCTCACTTTTTTTTTTCCTATTTTTATTTTGTGTATCTATTCTGATTATGCAGTTGTGGAAAATTGACTATGCGGCTGCTTGACAATTTCAGATAAGAAAGGCATGAAATTGATCATCAGGGCACTAAAATGGGTTGGGTAAGTGGATAGATAGATAGATAAATTGATTGATAGACACACAGACAGACCGAGGGATGACAGGAAAATAAACTTTCTTCCTAAACCAACAACAAAGAAATCCACCCAACCCAATCTCCTTATTTCAACCAAGTTACCAGCTCAATAATTTACAGGAATGGCAATGAGCATTTGATATCTTGAACTCAGCAAGCCAAAACAATACTTACCTTGATATCCCAATTAATAGGAAGATTGTTTGGGTAAAAATGTAAAGGGAAAAATAGAATAAGATGAAATATACTGTTCATAATTAAAAAGATAAGAGGAATTTTGTGAAATATACTTGATAAATGAAAGATCAGGGTTGCCTGAACTCCATAGTGGAAAATATTAAATCGAAGATGAATACAGCAATAGAGAGAGATGAGGAGAAGAGAGATGGAAGGGAAGAGGAAGGAGAGAGAGGGAAGGAAGAGTAGGGAGGAAGGAAGGGAAGGGAAATTATAATAGGAGAGAGGGGAAGAGAGGGGGGAAGAGAGGAGGAGAAGTAGAAGGGGAGGGGAAGTAGATAAGAGAAGAAGAGGAGAGGAAGAGAAAGGAGGAAAGAAAGAAAAGAGGGAGATGGTAGGTTGGAAGAGAAAGATTGCTGTACAATAAAAAAGATGAAATGGAAGAAAGGCAACCCCAAACAAACATAAATATATTAAGATAAAGAATGAATTGTCAAAGAATAAAAGAGAATAAATATGAATAAGCAGTAAAATTAGAATTTGAGGGTGAATGGAGATGTTGTTTATATAAGTAAGCAAAGAAATATTGAGATATGATTTAAAAAAGGGAAAAAAGAAAATTGTGGCAAAAATTGTAATTGAGTAAAATGTATTTGAATTTGATAAATTGTATAAGATAAGATATGGCCAATACTCTGTTCAAAAAAGATGTGGGTGAATGTAAACTTGATTTAAATAATAATAAAAAAAGATATCTCAATTAATAAAATGGGAAAATATACAGCCAATTGTGTTATATTTCAAGAGCTATAAATCCTTGAAGAAACTTTATCTTGACTTTCAAGGACTTTCTTTTCTCTCTGTCTCTCCGTATATGCTGAACAAAACATTGGAGGTTAGAGATATCCGAGCAACAAAAAAGCATAAGGATCTCTCCTAGGTGAGTACCACAACATACAGCCAATACTGGACCACTTACACATTCATTTGAAGCAGGCATTTTCCCTAACATTGAATAAACATGAGAGTGCTGATTTGTTTCATTCTTGTTCTAAACAATGAATTCATAAAGGGTTTTTAAAGAAACCAGGGTTTTTTTTTAAGATCATACGGATATCTTTACAGAAGTTGGTAGGTTTGACTTCAAGGGTAGGGTTCATGGATGTGACATCATTCTATATTCATGAATTCATTCTACTTATGGACAATTCAGATTCAAGGAAAGTGGTACTTCGGAGCTCTCCAAGGTCCTGTTTCTCCCAGCGCAATAATTACCTCTTCAATCTGCGGATCAAGCGAACTGTTGAATATTGTACAGTTAAACCTGCCCCCGATTCACCTTTAATCGCCTAGAGAAGAATCTTAGCTACTTGAGATCACCTCTGTTCCAATTGTAATGGTATGTGAGATTGACCTTGTAACACAGAAGGAATGGTGGCTGCTTAAGGCTATTGTCGTGCAATAGATACTTAGATGCTAGATGCTAGAAACAGAAGTAGCATGGGAAGGACCTCACAAGGGACCATCCCTAGTTTTCTGAACAGGAGAAGAGGATGGAAGTACTTTCAGGTTGGAAAGATTCAGTGACTGAAACCTCACAACAATGGCATGGTGACAGTACAGTGGTTTGTGCTTCAATCTTCAAGTAGAATCTTCTCAGTTAACAGAATAACTGAACAGAATAACTAAATAACTGTTCTACCCCAGCTATGGATCCCAAAGAATGCAGCACACAGAAACTCTGAACAAAACTCAGTTTACTTCAAAACACAGTCTTTTGCAAATGCAGGCTGTTAATAAAACGTTCTTAACAACCTGCCAGAAATTCCACAGATAAGATAGAGTCTGGCAAGAGTTGGCAGAAAGCCCAGAAGCCAGGTTTGCAGAGAAAATCCAAACTCAATGATCAGCAAACGAACAAACGTTGTTTCCTGCAGCTTTCTACAAGCTGTGTGCAAACTTAAATAGGCTAAGAGAGTGGCCAATTAGCCCCAACCTTACTCTCGAGGAGCCCTCCTCCTGAGGAGCCACTCCTGCCTTTTGACAGCTCTGCATGCCCGTGCATTGAGAAGAGGCTCCTCCACTTCATCCTCTTCACTTAAAGGAGCCTCTGGAGGTTCTGAAGGCCCTGGTTGAATCCCTGCCTCTGGCACTACATCTACTTCAGCCTCCTTGCTGTCCGACTCGAGTGCCGGCTGCACAGGCTGCTGGCGCGACACCTCACCAGCCTCCTCGTTGTTGGGATCAACAACAATCCACACAGGCCGCTGGTGGGCTACAACAATAACAGAGTTGGAAGGGATCTTGGAGGTCTTCCAATTCAATCCCCCACCCACCCACTCAGGCAGGAAACCCTATACCTCTATTGGCTAATCTATGGAACGTGTGCCGGAAGCGGCACACAGAACCAGACCCGAGGGATGCATGGGCTCGCTGGCTCCTCTTCTGGGTTCCTTTTGCATTCACACACACCCAGTCAGTTGGTCTACACATGCAGGAGCATCGAAACCCGGAAGAGCAGCGTCCCATCACACATGCGCAAGCTAGCACCCGAATTTCCGGATTTACATTGCGTGCATGCACGATGGCCAGCTGTTCGTCGAGTGTGTGTCTGTGCTGGAAACCGGAAGTTCGAGTGCCGGCTCATGCATGCGCGATGGAATGCTGCTTTTAGCACACCTGCCTTCAGGTGCTTTGGAAAATAGGCAGACCTCCTCTTCTTTGGGGCAGCCCCTCCAATATGGGAACACTGCTATCCTGTCACCCCCTAGTCTTTCTTTTCACCAGACTAGACATACCCAATTCCTGCAACCGTTCCAATCCCTGAATCATCTTTGCTATGAGACCCCAAGTTAATTGTCTTGCACTAGTCAGAATTCCCCAGCAAGTCGTCTACGTGCATTATTGTGCTTGTCCCCTACCAAGATTGCTGATGACTCTAACAGCAGATGGTCTCCCGTTTTATAAAAATGGAAGAATGCAGTAATAGGAAGCCATATCGATTCTGGGGTGACCTCTGCAAAAGTGGGGGGGGGGGGGAAAGGAGTATAATACTTCCATAACGTTTATGAGTCTAAATAGCATGAGACTTGTAGATAAAGAAGAATTTTAGAAGATAATAATTTGCTAATAACCTTTACGAGCTCCACATTTCTTTCTATAGCGAAGCCTTCCTCCTGGCTTTCATAAAGCAAAGGGGTGAAATATAATGAAGCCAATACTATTGATTTCACGATGAATTTTGCCAGGTGTAATCACATTTCCACCGTTATTCTGTAAAATTCTGCAGACAGATGGGGTTGGGATTTTTTTTTTTTAATTTCCTTATTTTGTTTTATTTTGCGCCTCCAAAAAAAGATAGAGCATTCATATAAAAGGCAGAAAACTTCACATATTCAGACATTTCAGATGGAAGGAGACACATCAGAGGGATAATTCAAAGAAATACAATCTTTTTGCACAAACCCATTGGAAACAGTGTGATTGATTACATATTTTTTAAGTGGTGAAAACTGAGCGAAAACAGCAGGCAAGTTTAGAGAGAGATATATATTATTGGATAGGCCTTTGCCTTATCCAAGGTTGGCAATTATATTTGGAAGGGCACAGGGGTGAGTTCTAAAATTTTTTACTACCAGTTTGGTGAGTGTGGCTTATTTTGTGGGCGTGGCTTGATGGTCATGTGACAATTATTTAGGATTTAGCAGAAGTAATGGTCTACCAGGCTTTTAACTGCTTGCAAAGCTATACCAATCTATCCATTTATTTTTGCAGGCACTGATCTCCTCATGTATGTTTGCAGGCACTGGTCTACTCATTTGTTTCTTTTAACACTGATCAGCTGTAGGGTGGCCCTTTGAAACCCTGCAGCAAGAGTTTAAACAGTTTTTTTCTCTCTAGCCATCAGCTGGGACTCAGGAGGAAGCAATAGATTGGGGGTGGGGCCAAATAAAAGGTAAGAATAATGCAGGGAGTGTGGGGGGGGGCGCAGGGTGTGGGGGGACGTGGGAGTCTGGGGGGTGCAGAAGCAATTTGGTGATGTCATATCGTCACCACTATTGGCTCGGGAGAACTGGGCCGAACCAGGAGAAACCCACTACTGGAAGGGTATCCCTTTGTGTTTAAGGATGGGTGAGCCATCTGAATATTTGCAAATTAGGAAAAATGCATATATTTGATTTGTTTAAAATATTGATTTGAGGCATTTATTAAAAGCAGATTAGAGGGAAAGCTACATTGCATTGAATTAATGAATGAGCATTAAGAAGTAACAAGAACAAGAATGCTTTCATCGGAAAGGTATATAAAAATGCACATGAATCTGCATGCAGATCACCTTCTGGAGGGCCAAATTTTAAACCGTCAATGCTGCAAGATGGATTTTGTGCCTCATAAAAAGAGAAATATAATTTAATATGCCAGTTCAAATTACAAGCATTTGATGCTGAGACAATATTTGGGAGAGAGTCCTAACTTCATGCAAAGTCAAGAGCTGAGCATCTGGGAGAAAATGTCACATGATGAGGAAGTGGATGTTGTGTCATAGGCTTACTGAGTCATTACAAGACACAATTAGTCCCAAATAAACCTATTTTATTGTAACAGCTGAGAATTACATTCATTCCCAGCTGAGTCCCAATTAGTTGTAAAAAAAGTCCTTCGGAAGGACTTTCCTTAGAATTATTATTATAGTTGGTAACATAGTAAGACAGATGTTTAGACTTGATCTGGCATTTTTATCCATCTCTAGAGTCCTTCCCAAGAATCCAAGATGTTGCTGTTTGATGGTGATTGATTGAATGAATTTATTTGCCACCCATCTCAAATGACTCTGGGCCATTAAAGGTATCATTCAAAGGTATCAGAGCCCGAGTGGTGCAGTATTTAGAATGCAGTATTGCAGGCTAACTCTGCTGACTGTCAGCAGTTCGATCCTCATCAGCTCATGGTTGACTCAGCCTTTCATCCTTCCAAAGGTAGGTAAAATGAGGACCCAGATTGTTGGGAGCAAAAGGCTGACTTTATAAACTGCTTAGAGCAGGCTGTAGAGCACTGTGAAACAGTATATAAGTCTAAGTGCTATCTCTCTCCCTCCCTCCCTCCCTTCCTTCCTTCCCAGTTGCACACACTAACTCTGAGCACTGCCAGGACTTCAATTCTGACCAGCTCATGGTTGACTCAGCCTTACATCCTTCCGAGGTGGGTAAAATGAGGACCCAGCTTGTTGGGGGCCATAGGCTGACTCTGTAAACTGCTTAGAGAGCAATTTAAAGCACAGTCTCAGTCAAAGGTGAGGAACTCTGGCCCTTTTATGACTTCAATTTCCAGTATTCTTGGCTCAGGAATTCTGGGAGTATAACGAAGGCCGCAAGTCGTAAAAGGGCCAGAGTTCTCTACCCCCTGGTCTAAGTGTTATTGCTATTCTAGTTTTTTCAAAGAAAATCACTGTTGGAAACTTGCGGGAGGAAAGAAGTAACTATTACAACTGGTTCTTGTTAATGATGAGACCAGAGGTGGGTTTCAGCAGGTTCTGACCAGTTCTGGAGAACCGGTAGCGGAAATTTTGAATAGTTTGGAGAACGAGTAAATACCACCTCCGAATGGCCCTGCCCCCATCTATTCTCTGCCTCCCGAGTCCCAGCTGATGGGGAGGAAATGTGGATTTTGCAGTATCCTTCCCCTGGAATGGGGAGGGAATGGAGATTTTTACAGTATCCTTGCCCTGCCACGCCCACCAAGCCATGCCAAGCCCATGGAACTGGTATTAAAAAAAAAAAAGTTGAATGAGACCCAATCGCTAGAAATTGGGACGGCTCCTTTAACCTTGGAGAAGTTGCCCCCTAAATTTCTGTACCCACAAACAGATCATTTACCCAGCGACTATTCAGGAGAACTAAGACAGGACACGGTCTGCAGCCGCTGCTTTCAGCATAGGGAGGAGAGCTATTTTCTCGTTTAAAAACCGATTGCTAGTCAGCATCCCCAACGATTCAGCTTCATGGCTCCTGCTGCTTGACTTCCAATTGCTATATCGGTTCTTTGGCATTGTGACATGTTGAAGCGCTGCTCCGAACGTTTCTCCATTTCATCTTGTGAACAAGCAGTCAAAGAGGAGGTGTGTGGAGGTGGATGCGCCAGGCGGTTTAACTTTTCCAGAGGCCAAACACATTCAAAGAAAGAAGAAATCCATTTGGCACAAAATAGACTTTGTCCAGGCTGACAAAAGAAGGGGTGGCAGTTGGCATCCTCCAGGATGGTGGGGGGGGGGGGGAAACACCATGTATCAGCCTGCTTTATTTGTGTAGTCATGTTCAGGCACATTCTACTGTTTCTATGGTGATGGGATTATTGTACACCAGGTGGCCAGATCAAAAACTACCTGGGGTGGTTTTCTTTTTCCTTTCCTTTCCTTTCCTTTCCTTTCCTTTCCTTTCCTTTCCTTTCCTTTCCTTTCCTTTCCTTTCCTTTCCTTTCCTTTCCTTTCCTTTTCCTTTTCCTTTTCCTTTTCCTTTTCCTTTTCCTTTTCTTCCCTTCCCTTCCCTTCCCTTCCCTTCCCTTCCCTTCCCCTTCACTTTTTTCCTTCCCTTCCCTTTCATCTTTTTTCTTCTTTTCCTTCCCTTTCCTTCCTTTCCTCCTTCTTTCCTTTCCTTTCCTTCCCTCTTTTTTCTTCCTTTCCTTTCCTTCCTTTTCTTCTTTTCTTTCTTCTTTTCTTCCTTCCTTCCCTCTCAGTCTTGCCTTCCTCCCTTCTTTCTCTCTATTTTCCTTCCTTTGTTCTTCCTGTCTTTCCCTAACCTTCCTTCTTTCCTTCCAAATTCTCTTCCTCTTGCCTTCCTTCCTTCTCCATTTCCTCCCTTCCCCTCTCTTCTCTTCTCCCCTCCTCCTCTCTCCTCCCTTCTCCTCTTCTCTTGACATATTTATAGTAAAGCAAAACTCTGAATTAAAAATAAGGCCATAATTGGCAGCTTAACTGGCGCAATACAAGACAAACCTTCAATTTGAAACATTTGAGTCATACACTTAAGATGAGTGTTCTTTCCTTTGGGTTGGATGTCAACACAGAATGTAGATTAGGGAATGTACAGCATAAATATTTGGCTTTCCTGTCTCTAGACTTTAAAATCAGAGATGTCAATTTCATTTCTACTTAATTATTTTATCTGGACTGAGAATCATTTGTCTATCCCCCATCAGCTTCACTCCTTACATTCATTTTTTTTTTCTTTTGCTTTTGATCTGGCTATCCTCTTGTTCACTTAATCTTCTTTCCACTTGTCTTTGTTTGTTTGTTTGTTTACCTCTTTTATCTATTTTTAGCTGTTTGGCATGACTGGCTAAATTAATTATGATGTAGTGCTTGCCTCATTCATTAATAGAAACCAGTTTATATACAGATGCTACAAATCAGAAATGCCAGATAAGACTTTCCTTTCTAGCTATCAAATGGAGGAAAGAGAATGGAAGATAGATAGATAGATAGATAGATAGATAGATAGATAGATAGATAGATAGATAGATAGATAGATAGATAGACAGATAGACAGACAGACAGACAGACAGACAGACAGACAGACAGACAGACAGACAGACAGACAGACAGACAGATAGATAGATAGATTAGATGATAGGTAGGTAGATAGGTAGTTGGATAGACAGAAAGACAGACAGGGAGGGAGGGAGGGAGGGAGAGAAGGATAGATGGACAGAGGGACAGAAGCATAGGTGGGTTTCAGCAGGTTCTGACCAGTTCTAGAGAACCGGTAGCAGAAATTTTGAATAGTTCAGAGAACCGGTAGTAAAAATTCTGACTGACCCTGCCCCCATCTATTCTCTGCTTCCCGAGTCCCAGTTGATCGGGAGGAAATGGGGATTTAGCAGTAACCTTCGCCTGGATTGGGGAGGGAATGGAGATTTTACAGTATCCTTCCCCTGCCACAACCATCAAGCCACACCCACCAAACCATGCCACGCCCACCAAGCCACACCCACAGAACCGGTAGTAAAAAAATTTTGAAACCCATCACTGGACAGAAGGCTGGATGGGTGGGTGGGTGGTGGATGGGTGAAGGGAGAAAGTATCACAGATAGTATAGATATCATAGTCCAATCTGAGTTACTGGGTTACAACTATCTAACTATCTGTGATGCCTAAGTTTTAGAATAAAGAAGGCAGGGTATATATCTTTTCTTTTTTTCTTCCTTCCTTCCTTCCTTCCTTCCTTCCTTCCTTCCTTCCTTCCTTCCTTCCTTCCTTCCTTCCTTCCTCCCTCCCTCCCTCCCTCCCTCCCCTCCCCCCCCCTCTCTCTCTCTCTCTCTCTCTTTTTGCAGATACAGGGATATGTATTAGTGAAGTCTACGTTCATACATAACTCCATCTAAATGAAATGTCTACATTTCCCCCCAAATATAACTTCTGATTTTTCCATTGTCTCCATTCATTGTTCGTAACATATAGTTCTTATCAATTTATCGCTTCCTAGTTTTATCCGTACCTAAAATGACTTAGAAGACATGAAAGTTCATCCTTTGGACACACACTTTTAGCCCATTCCTATATAAGGGTTACTTACATTCCCACCTATTCTTCCATTCCATTCCTCAAGTTTATATCTCCTGTATTGAACTCTATTATCTCTTTCCTTCCTCTTCTGTGTCTCGTAGAAGGAGATAGAAGAAGCAAAGAGAGAAAATGTGGATATTTTGCTTTTTCGTAGCCCTTCCTAGATTCTTGCCAGCTTAAGACACAGATGCTAATTAATTAACAGAAAATGCTTATTGATGCTGCCCCACCATTTCTATTCTACTTAACAAGAGATTTATTGACTCGTATTTCGCTCTATTCCAAGAATGCTGCCAGTAATAAAAGTATAATCTCTTGGCATAACGATGATAGCTTGCAGTTATTTCATCAGATTTGGTCTGCAGCTATGAATGCCATCGATTTAATTTCCCAGTGCTTTATTTGACAGAGCAAAAGTTGTTCATAGAACTGTGGATATTACCTTGTTTAAGAGGTTAACGGTGTCACCAAAAGAGAGAAAATGAGATTTGTACTTAATGTTGCATGTGAAGGAAAGCACTTGAGAGAGAGAGAGAGACACAACTGTGCCAGGGTAGTGCTGCTCAGAAATGTTTCGTTATTTAGAGTAATATCATTAAGTCACCTTCAGCCTTTTAACCTTCAGGGTCCCTTTTTTTTTTATCCCTAAAGGAGGGAGTGCAAAGCAACAAATGTGTAGTGAGCTATGAGCCAAGGGATAGCTTGCATCAAAGAGCAAATTTGGGTAAATGGTCCAATCGTGGAGATGAACAATCAGGCATCTAAGTACACACGAAGATTAAACAGATGTTTAAACAGATGCTGACTTGCAAAGATGATGCAATAATCAGATAGGAAACCAAGGAGTAGCTCCTCTGTCCACTCCTCACCACTGATGAATTTAGACAGAGAACTTTTTTTATTCTGTGTTAACATGGAGATATAGTTTTCATCTTTCCTGTGTGAATGCTTCTTCCTGCTCTCCTCAATGCTAGACAGAGATGCAGAGTGTTGTAAAGAAAGTATAGAATGGCTATATTTTACATTAATTATATTAATTTATAATTCTATATTAATATGATTGGATTGCTTATTTGTATCCCATGACTATCATTAAGGGTTGTACCTTATGATTCTTGATGAATGTATCTTGTCTTTTTATGTACACTGAGAGCATATGCACCAAAGACAAATTCCTTGTGTGTCCAATCACACTTGGCCAATAAAGAATTCTATTCTATTCTATTCTATTCTATTCTATTCTATTCTATTCTATTCTATTCTATTCTATTCTATTCTATTCTATTCTATTATTCTATTCTCTTTCCTCTTCTCTTTTCTCTCGTTCCTTCTTTCTCCTATTCTATTCTATTCTATGCTATGCTATGCTATGCTATGCTATGCTATGCTATGCTATGCTATGCTATGCTATGCTATGCTATGCTATGCTATGCTATGCTATGCTATGCTATGCTATTCTAGAAGGGAGGGAGGGAGGGGTCAGTGTTCCAAGTAATGGATCCATAGCAAGCAAAACTCTGAGGCAGGTGGATTCCTCAAAGGATAGCTTTATTGAAAATATACATGCAAAATATCCCCTCAAAGCTATTTCACAAAACAAAACCCATACTTTACATCTCCCATCTAACAGTGAAGGGAAGTAGATACTCTTATTTCATTTTGAGGCATCCTAGAAGCCTTTTCTGGCTACTGGTGGCACCTTAACAAAGAAAATTAGGTTTCATTTGTAATGCAAATCACCTGGACAAACTAAAGCCAAATTGCCAAGTGCAGGATCTGTTCCCAGTTTAAAAAATAAAAAAATAAAAATGCAATAATCTCTTGGCATCATAATGATCAGCTGGAGTTCTGTCATCAGATTTGAAATACTGAGATTGTCTTAAAAGTTGGCCTTTTTTTCCCTTGTACGAGAGGGAAATTTTTATCAAATATAGACACATACTCCTAAAAACCATGTCTCAAATTTATACATGCCTTTTCTCTTCTGTCTCCATGTTTCCAAAACTTCACTTAATGTATTTGTTTTATAGACTGGAAAACAATTGGAGATGTTATTTCTCTCTGCCTATCTTTAACAAACTAATTTATCCGCATTGGTTGAGGATCGTGATTTTTATTGGTGTTGCTGTCAGATGCTGGCAGAGGTAGGTCTTCTTTGCAAGCTGCTGGTTTCTATTGCAACTTGCAAATAAAATAAAATAAAATAAAATAAAATCCATCAAGTTTACTTTAGTTTAGTTTACTACAGTTGTAAACCTGAACATAAGTCAGCGTTCAAATGTCAATGTCAAAGTGAGCAAAATGTTAATTTGTAGGTCTATATCTCTTCTTTGAAGCTTCAACTATATTCTAATGTAACTCAAAGGTGGCAGAAATCTATCTATCATCAATCTATGTTCATCTTCATCATTTTTTAACATCTATATCTCTATATCTATCTATCATCATCTATCTTCTATCCATCCATCCATCCATCCATCCACCCTGAGTCTTCAGAGAGGGGCGGCATACAAATTGAATTAATGAGAATTAATAATAAATCTATCCATCCATCCATCATCCATCATTAATCATCTATCTATCTTCTGTCATCTATCTATCTATCTATCTATCTATCTATCTATCTATCTATCTATCTATCATCTATCTATCTATCTATCTATCTATCTATCTATCTATCATCTATCTATCTTTTTTTAAAAAATTTGATTTATATGCCGCCCTTCTCCGGAGACTCAGGGCGGCTTACAATGAAGCAATAGCCTTCATACTTTTGTATATTTATATTTGTACAAAGTCAGCTTACTGCCCCCAACAAACTGGGTCCTCAATTTACCCACCTTATAAAGGATGGAAGGCTGAGTTGACCTTGAGCCTGCCTGGGATTGAACTTGCAAGTAATTGCAGCAGCTGGATCTTAAATGCTGTCTTTGTAGGAGGCATTACTCCCCTATGCTACTCAGGCTCCTATCTTCACCTATCTTTCTTTCTTTCTTTCTTTCTTTCTTTCTTTCTTTCTTTCTTTCTTTCTTTCTTTCTTTCTATCTATCTATCTATCTATCTATCTATCATCTATCATCTTATTCTCTATCTCTCATGTAAATTCTCCACTATGTGGAGAATTTCTCCACACCAGAAAACTCACACAATAGTGCAAGAATCAGTTACTGAATTCAGTCTAGAGCTGTGATGGCAAACCTTTTAGACACCATGGACAACCTGTGTGTGCGTGCATGTCCAAACTGAACGGTGTGTACAGCATGCACGGACATCCACAGCAGAGCCCCAAAGACCAGCTGTCCAGTGGGAGGCAGGGCATCCCAACACGGGCAGCGCGCCAAGAGGTAAGATCTTTTTCTTCCCTAAGCTTCTGTTTTGTCATTTGCAGGGAAACAGAAGCTCATGAAAGAAACACCATGGAGATCTGACTTGGGGCGACGGCGTCAGTGCCAGCAGAGAGGACTCTGTGTGCCACCTATGGCATGCCTGCCA
This sequence comes from Coluber constrictor foxii, assembly GCA_038048745.1. Lineage (NCBI taxonomy): Eukaryota > Metazoa > Chordata > Lepidosauria > Squamata > Colubridae > Coluber > Coluber constrictor. Next base: position 5,723,334 of record CM075971.1, read on the forward strand.
TAGGTTTGCCATCATGGGCCTAGAGCATCTGGTGTAGAAGGTGCTTTTGGAATTGAAAATAGAACCAGTCCTCTTCTCCTTTGATTTTCATTGACCGGCCTCCTGTTGTGAAACAAATCATTACCCTTTCATAGTCAAACTCCTAATGAAGAACTAACTGCTTTCTTCATGAATTATTTGTCTTCCCTTAGTTTTGTTACGTCTATGAAAAGGTCACTAATTTATCTTTACTCTTCCATAAATGCAGGCTGTGGTGTTTACCTACGCGGGTCTGTGAATCATGGAGAATGATAGCCACATGTGGTAGCTTTCTGAAAGGGAAGAAACCTTCCTATAGTAAAATATAGTGTTGAGTCTTTAAACCTCTCCACTTTGAAGAGGTCGGCATCAGTAAAAAAAAAACGAACAGGTAGCATTCTGAAGACCGAAGAAGCTTCTTGGATGAGAAGCAAAATATCTTAAAAGAAAAACAAAGAAGTCCAGTCACCTCTTGAAAAAGCACCTTTGGGACAAAAAGATAATACACCTGTATCCATAAATAATGGAAGAGCAGATTACGGTCTAGTCTACACAAATAGTCTACATCACCTTTACTGCGGTAAGTAGTAAAGGTAAGTAGAACTACACAGATAGTTCTACTTAGCTTTACTGCAGATTTGCAATGGGGCCACACACATGCACAGAAGCTTCCTGATGATGTCATGGTCAGTGGGCAGACTACCAGTTCTATAGAAACAATCCAAACCACTGGTCTTCATCCTCTGTATTACACACTGATCAGACCACAGCTAAAGTGTTTTCTTCAATTCTGGACATCACATTTGAGAACGTGGACACAGACAACTTGAACATCTCCAAGAAGAGAAACCAAGACGAGTGTCCTGAAATTTAAATATATATATATATTGTAAGGAACAACATGGGAGACATAATAACTTGTCTTCAAGAATTGCCATTTGTTAAGATGGGATGGAAGGCAAACGAGGTCCAGGCAGAAGAAGAACATCATGGCTTCAAAATCTAAGGGAATCTGGTTTAGACCAAACTCAGCATCCTTTTTTCATGCGTCTGTTGGCAAAAATAGGATTGCCAACGTGATCGCCAACATCCGATGACTGATAGGGCACAAGAAGAAGAAGAGAAGGAATTCTTCAGAGTTGTGGACAAGATAGGATAATGAACAGTAGGTTCAAATCTCAAGAAAGCACATTGTGGTTGGACTTGATTATATGTCAGGATGGCCAGATCTGCTCTAAACATTTGGCTGATTGTACAACCATAATAATGAAGGGAAAAAACTGGAGAAAAACAAAGATCTACAAATAGATATAGAACAACAATGGCAAAAGAAAGCCAAGGTAATATCAACAGTAATAGGTGCCAATCCCAAAACATCTAGAGCTCCATTTGAACGCCATTGGCATTGACAAAATCACAATTGGTCAATTGCAAAATGTTTTACTTGGAACAGCTTACATCCTGCAATGATAATTTTAATATTCTTAAACAACAACATCTGCCTGGCCTAGTTCCTTGTGAAGGACTCAATAGGGGGACAAAAAAAATCCAAATCCAGTCTAAACATCTGGCTGCCTGGATAATGAACCATAGATATATATCTTTTCTGCCTTCAAACCAACTGCTTTAAAATTATCAGATTAACAGAGTCGGAAGGGACCTTGTAGGTCATCTAGTCCAACCTTCACCCAAGCAGGAGACCCTCCACCATTTCTGACAGACGGCAGTCCAGTCTCTTCTTGAAAGCCTCCAGTGATGAAGCTCCCACAACTTCTGAAGGCAACTTCTGTTCCAAGGGTTGATTGTTCTCACTGTCAGAAAATTTCTCCTTATTTCTAAGTTGAATCTCTCGACCGGTTTCCATTCACTGTTCCTTGTCTGGCCTTCAGGTGCCTTGGAAAATAGCTTGACCCCCCTCCTCTCTGTGGCAATCCCTCAAATATTGGAAGACTGCTATCATGTCTCCCCTGGTCCTTCTCTTCACTAGCCATGCCCAGTATGTTTTAGTCTCCAGTTCAACATTAATGAAGTTGCTTAAAAACAAAGCAATCGTTTCCACTCTACCAAACTGTAGTTTCCAGCAATATAAAATATTATATTATGTGTGTGTGTGTGTGTATGTATGTATATGTATGTGTGTGTGTGTGTGTATGTATGTATATGTATGTGTGTGTGTATGTGTATATATATATATATATATATATATATATATATATATATATATATATATATATATATATATATATATATATATATATATATATATATATATATATTGATAGTTTGAGGTCTCACACAATCTCAGATGCGGAGATCCTTTTTTCTTAATTATTATTTGTGAATATGATTATTTGTATTCATTACATTTTAACCCAATCTCCAGCAGTTGCTCCTATTTAGCATATAATTATTATAATTGTAGAAATTGGGCATTCTTCTAGATGGGTATTTATTTGTTTTTAAAAGTTACATTCATATGACAAGCACAGGAAAGGTAAACATATGGCACATGCTGTATAGCATTAATAGAAAATAATATTACATAAAAGCTTAAAAATGGCTTGGGTGATGTTGGGGGTAGAGTGGAATTTAAACACACAAAATGCATCCATAGAATAAATAATTGCTTACCCTACAACACCCACTGGGTCTAAAATTAGCTATTTAATGGTGACTGCTAAAAATAAAATTAAACAAATACTTTTAAGAATTGGTTATAATGGATGATTGCTCTAAAATAGAGGCAGAATTAAGTCATGGCCCACTAGTACATTTATTTATTTATTTATTTATTTGATTGATTGATTGATTGATTGATTGAATTTATAAACCGCCCTTCTCCCCCAAGGGACTCAGGGTGGTAAACAGCCAAAAATTTTAAAAACATACACTATAAAAGTTAAGACTAGCTAAAAATACATTAAATTAATCGGCCTCCCCAATTTAAAACCCCAAAACTATACAAATTAAAACTAACCCATAAAAAACCTAATTTAGGCCAGGCCGGCTTGCTGAAATAAAAACATCTTCAGGGCCTTACGGAAAGTGCGGAGATCCAGGATCAGTCGTATTTTGGGGGGTAGCTCATTCCAGAGGGCGGATGCTCCCACAGAGAAGGCTCTCCCCCTGGGGGCCACCAGCTGACATTGCTTGACCGACGGCACCCTGAGGAGACCCTCTCTGTGAGAGCGTATTGGCCAGTGGGAGGTTATTGGTAGCAGAAGGCGGTCCCGTAAATACCCTGGTCCTAAGCCATGGAGCATTTTAAAGATGAGAACCAACACCTTAAAGCGCACCCGGAAGACCACCGGGAGCCAGTGCAGCTTGCGCAGGAGAGGTATTATATGGGAGCGCCATGTCGCTCCCGTGATCACCCATGCGGCCGCATTCTGGACCAGTTGGAGCCTCCGGGTACTTCTCAAGGGGAGCCCCATGTAGAGAGCATTACAGTAGTCCAGGCGAGAAGTGACGAGAGCATGAGTGACTGTACATAAGGAATCCCGATCCAAAAAGGGGCGCAACTGGCGTATCAGGCGAACCTGATAAAAAGCCCCCCTGGCCACAGCCGTCATATGCTCTTCTAAAGACAGCCATGTGTCCAGGAGGACGTCCAAGTTGCGAACTCCCTCTGTGGGGGTCAATGACTCGCCCCCAATAGCCAGTGATGGCACCAGCTGGCTATACCGGGATGCCAGCACCCACAGCCACTCGGTCTTGGAAGGGTTGAGTCGAAGCCTGTTCCTCCCCATCCAGACCCACACGGCCTCCAGACACTGGGACATCACTTCAAGGGCATCGTTGGGGTGGTTTGGGGTGGAGATGTACATATCTTTACGCTAGGAAAATAAAGTTGATTTTATATCCATTTTTCCATGTAAATACAGTACACTGACCATATTTTCTGGGGGAAAAAACCCCAAAAGAGAGAAATCTGTTTCATAAGCATTCAAAAATTGTTTAGCTTTGTCATTTTGCTTTACAAAAGAAAATTCAACTGCAAAACCAAGAACACAAACAAATGAAATAAATTTTAACTGACCTTAGTGCTTAAAGGGGGGGGGGGAAGAAAATATAACAATAAAAAGCCCAAATGTTGGGCACGAAAATAAGCCAATTAAGTAGATTTTATTTTCCCATCTCTATCCGAAGGCACCCAATTTTTGGTATGTCTGTTCTACTGAACAAATCCTGTTCATTTGCTGAGATTCAAATGAGAACTTTGGCCTTGGGCCTAGGCCCTTCGCTAATCCCTACGATAAAGACCAATATTGATTAGCACATTTTAATTAGCTGGGATTTTGAACAGAACAGGGCACCTTATTATCAACTGTCAATCAGAGAGAGGCCTTCTGCCTGAAGGTTTTCTAAAGCTTGAGAGATTTTTGCTGAACGTGGCGGAGTAACGTTTAACTATGCGCTATACCAAAACTCAATTCGTTGTTGTTATTCCAGAGATTCTTAACACGATGAAGACAAATCAAAATAGCGTCTTGTTTGGAGGCCATCGTCTTTCAAAGAGCTATCGCTGAACAAACTCTGCTCGAAGTTCACCCTCTGTGTCAATCTTTTACGGCTGCCATGGTGACCTCAAATCTAGCACAGTTCATTAAGCCTACAAAAGTATTTTGGCTGCTTACCAAGAGGTTCCTTCCCACCAGCATAATCTTGGAGATTCAAAGTACTTTGGAAGGGTGACTTGGAGAAGACTATTGCTGTCTGCTCCCGTAAGTTCAGTTAAAGTCATCCAGACGACAAACACAGATGAAAATTTCATTAGACCAGCATTCTTGGGGGTCAAACCTTCTCTTAATGAGTACAGTCCATATTAATATTTTAGTCCCCCTGAAAAAAAAGCTTGTCTCCAGTCTTTCCTATTTAAAGCCAAACCTTTTGAGATATTGTCCGCTTTCTCTAGGAAGAGCTTAAAGTAAAGATAAAGGTTCCCCTTGCACATATGTGCTAGTCATTCCCAACTCTAGGGGGCAGTGCTCATCTCCGTTTCAAAGCCGAAGAGCCAACACTGTCCAAAGATGTCTCTGTGGTCATGTGACCGGCATGACTCAACACACGGAATGCTGTTACCTTCCCACCAAAGGTGGTCTCTATTTTTCTACTTGCATTTTTTTACATGCTTTCGAACTGCTAGGTTGGCAGAAGCTGGGACAAGTCATGGGAGCTCACCAAGGGTGTCAAACACAAGGCCTGCAGGCCAGATCTGGCATGCAATGTGGTCAGATCCAGCCCATAGGGCCATCCTGGAAAATGTAAGGGGCTGGCCCATATTTCTTCAGCCTGGTCTACCCAATGCAAAGAAGGAGCATTGGGCCAGAGTGGCTTTGGCCCAATCTACCCGGTGCAAAATTGAGGCCTTTGAACTCTGGAGCTGGAGAAGACTCCTGTGAGTCCCTTGGACTGCAAGGTGATCAAACCAGTCAGTCCTAGAGGAGATCAACCCTGACTGCTCTTTAGAAGGCCAGATCCTGAAGAGGAAACTCAAATACTTTGGTCACCTAATGAGAAGGAAGGACTCACTGGAGAAGAGCCCAATGCTGGGAAAGACTGAGGGCAAAAGAAGAAAGGGATGGCAGAGAATGAGGTGGCTGGATGGAGTCACTGAAGCAGTCGGTGTGAGCTTAAATGGACTCCGGAGGATGGTAGAGGACAGGAAGGTCTGGAGGAAAGTTGTCCATGGGTTGCGATGGGTTGGACAGACTTTGCCACTAACAACAACCAATGCAAAGAGAAAACATGCCAGCAGTTTGGGGAGTGGCATCAAGCTGGCCACGCCCACCCAGTCAGCCACGCCTGCCCAGCCCCTCCGAGGTCAAAAACAGCCCTGATTTGGTCCTCAATAAAATTGAGCTTGACACCCCTGACCTAGAGGTTTATCTCAACACTGATCTAGTTAACTGTGTGAAGAAGATCGGTCCATATAACAGACATTTATTATTCTGGTTTGTCACAACGTCATCCAGATGTTCAGACTGGATTTGGCATTTTTGTTTGTCTTTTGAAGCCTTCCCAAGGGCCTGGGATAGGCAGATGTTGATGTTTGAAGGTGTTAGAGGTATCAGCACAGGATGTAAGCTGTTACTACTATGAAGAAAAGCAAAGCAATCTATTTAAGGATAGCTTTTATGGTGAGCTGAAGAGTAAACAGCTCAGTCCTCGCAGACAAGAATTCTATAAAAGAATAATTCTTAGGCTAAAATCTCCATTTGCATCCCCCTGAATTTGAGTAAAGAGATTCCTCTCCATTCATATGTACTTAGGCTGAATCATTTTATTTTCTCTTATGTGAAAAATGACAAATGGATAATGTTTTCAGAGATTTGAAATAACAGCAAATATTTGTAGCTCAGGGTGTAGATATTGGGGGTGAATTCGTCAAAGCCTGGTATTCTACAAACAGGTCTATTCTATTCTATTCTATTCTATTCTATTCTATTCTATTCTATTCTATTCTATTCTATTCTATTCTATTCTATTCTATTCTATTCTATTCTATTCTATTCTATTCTTGATTTTTGTGCTGTACGAACGGCCAGCCACGTGCCCAACTAACTATACAACCACACAAGACCTACAGAAGCTGAAGAGAAAGAGATCAAGACACTTCATCTGAAGTCTGGCTGCTGATGTTATCTAGACCAGTAATGAAACATTTGGGAGCTAAACAGCAAGCTCAGGGAACAAACTGCTGCCAAGAAGTTACATTCAAACTTGGAGGGATTTTGTGCAATCTCAGGTCCTCAGATTGTGTGTCTTTGCTGCAAATTGTGTGTCAGGGTTCCTGAATGACCCAACTCCAGTTGAAAACTCAGAGACAAGCATCATCTCAAAACTTTCATTTATTGGAATAGGTATACTAGCACATCTGGGAAAACCCGAATCTGAGAGTTCCGGATTTTCCCTCAGTAACTCAAAACCCCAAATCCAGCCCCTTCACCCATCAGTCCATCACATGGCCCAATCACCACCCGTCCCAACTTGAGCCATCACTGCAACCACTCCTCCTCCAGATGCAGGAACATCATGACCTTGACTGGAAAGAAGAATGCTATTATGTCTAACTACAATCACTTTACTGAATCCCCCACTCCCACTTTCCCAAGCGCCAAGAAGTTGGAAGTGTGGAAGCTTCCGGTGTTAATATGGCTTCCAAAGCTGACATTGTGGCGTTAAGTCTGCGCCAAGTGCCTTATCCAAACTCTCTTTCTATCTACCTTTGGTTGTAAATTATCATTTTAACATCGGCTTCTTGCTTTGCCTCACTCTCCCTGTTACAAGCCAAAGTTGTCTGCGAAGTGGCTGTGAAGCTTCATTAAGCTGATAGTGTGACCTATTTTTATCAGCTTTTATCTTATGCCTGCTAGCTATTTCTAAATATGAATTCCCTTTTCCTTCGGTCTTGTTATCAAACATGGTGCATTCTTGTGTCTCCCACACATCAACAAAAATCAAAGGGATAATAACGATATAAATATCAGTAACCTTTAACGACTTAGAACCATTAGCCCAAGCATAGTTTTCTTTAAAAAAAAAAAATAATTGTGTGATTAAAAGCACAACACAACTCTACTTTGCGAGATGTTGAAAGCAAGGGAAGCTGTAGATGGTTGAAGAGCGGAACATACAATGGATAATAGGATGTTTTCACACCATCTTTGGGTATCAGGTGATACCCAAAGTACTTTATAGAATAATACCACTCTATAGAGCAAGGGAGAAATGCTCCTGGTTTGGACCAGATCACCCAATCAGGTAGCGATGGCAGCAGGTGGTTTTGAGAACTGGTAGCAAAAATCCTTGCTTGCCCCCATGCCCAGCTGAGCCGCACAATCATCAGAGGCTTTTTTTATTTTTAAAGGCATTTTTTCTACAACCTCTTCTGCTGAAAAAATGCTTTTAAAAGTTAAAAAAAAAGCCTCTGATGATCGCACGGCTTAGCTGGGATCGTCAGAGGCTTTTAAAAGCATTTTTTTCTACAACCTCTCCCAGCTGAGTTGCCTGATCGTCAAAGGCTTTTAAAAGCATTTTTTTTAATAACCTCTTCGGCTGAAGAGGTGGTAGAAAAAATGGTTTTAAAAGTAAAAAAAAAAAAAGAAGAAAAAAGTTGGCCACGCCCACCCAGTCACATTAACCCCCACCAAGCCACACCCACAGAACTGGTAGTAACAAATTTTACATTTCACCACTGCTATAAAGCCTTAGTAAGATCACACTTAGAATATTGCATCCAGTTTTGGTCCCCACACTATAAAAAAGACGTTGAGACCCTAGAAAGAGTGCAGAGAAGAGCAACCAAGAGGATTAGGGGACTGGAGGCTAAAACATATGAAGAACGGTTGCAGGAACTGGGTATGTCTAGTTTAATGAAAAGGAGGACTAGGGGAGAGATGATAGCAGTCTTCCAATATCTCAGGGGCTGCCCCAAAGAAGAGGGGCCAATCCAGTTGGTTCTATCCGGCTCTGGTAAACTGGTAGTGCCATCACTTTTTGTAACATTTTGTAACATGGCACATGCGAATGGAGCAAACCAGTATTGGCAAACTGGTAGGGAAGGTAAGTAAATTTCACCCCTGGGTCAAGCTATTCTCCAAAGCACCTGAAGGCAGACAAGGAACAATGAATGAAAACTAATCAAGGAGAGATTCATCCTAGAAATAAGGAGAAATTTTCTGAGCACAATCAACCCACGGAATAGAAGTTGCCTTCAGAGGTTGTGGGAGCTTCATCACTGGAGGCTTTCAAGAAGAGACTGCACTGCCATTGGTCAGAAATGGTGTGGGGTCTCCTGCTTGGTCAGTGGGGTTGGACTAGATGACCTCCAAGGTCCCTTCCAAGCCCCTCATCCTGTCTTTCAGTTTTTCCTTTTACCCCCCTTCCGCTTTTGAACAGAGTGTCCAAAGCCCACCTCAAATTCAGTGACAACCGTAAAGGGGGATAAAGGCTGATTTTTTTTTTAATGCCACTCACTAAAATTCACATTTGCCCCTTATAAACCTGCTTAATCCCTCTGTAAAACATCTAAGCTAATGGACATGAGTAGACCTTGTGGCAGTGAACCCCATAAATTCCGTAAATGGATAAAGACAGAGAAAACTCGTCTAAATTTACTGCCAATCAGTTTCATTAAATGACCCTGACTTTTATGGACATCATATAACGTCTTGCTAATCACCCTTTATGCATCATTTTATAAACATTCCTCGTGCTACCTCAGACTACGACTGAATAAGGCTGGTGCTACTTTCTGAAATCTTTATTCTCTTCTCTTTTTCTTCCTGACACTTTTTTCTTTCAGTCTTTCTCTCCCACTCCTCCCCATACCACTTTATCCACAGGCTGCTGGACCTGTTGATTTGCTAAAATATCCTAAGTGATTTAGGATAGCGAAGGCTTTGGATTACCACGATTGATCATGAGTGCTCCTCTTGATGGAAGTTGAGTAAATCCCTTTGGCGTCCTTCCCCTAGTAAAAGATTCCAACTTCTTCACCTTAACAATCACACCTACTTAGAGTGGCTGCATGCAAGAGATAAACACCACTTCTCCGCTTTTTGACATTGTGGGTAAGAAATTTGTGGTAATGAATGGACCTTGCGAATATTGGGAATCAATACGGCATTGTGCAGAATAGCTCAGGCATAATTGGACTGCTCCTTTTCAATTAGATAAAATTCGGGAAATAACAGAAAAAGTGGGGAGGACAGGCAATGAAGCCTGGGTTGGAGGGGAGGTGCTGGGACCTTGGTTAAAAGTGTGACGCATTGAAAATAAAAAAAAAATTCTTCGGAAAACGTGTAGCGTTCTGAAATCGGTTGAATTTTCATTTTCCCTTGGGACCAATAATAGGTCAATTTGGAGGCCCGGTAATCTGTTCATCGACACGGGAGAGTTTAAATTTGCCAGTAAAATGTCTTGCAAGCAATCTGGGATCCAATCTCAGTTGGTTTACAGCCACTTCACGTATGGCTTTAGCATCCTAAAACGTGTGCATTTATGTGCATGTAATTATGTAGCTCTTGACGCAATTATGCATATGACTATATACACCAAGATTCTCTTTCTTTCATCCCTGGAATAATTCATGCCCTAAATTGACATGTTTTCCTTCTATTTCTTTCCAGCTATATAAGGAAGATTGGTAGGCATGAAAAAATACAATTTCTCTAACCCTTTGGCAAGGCTCTATTCAAGGTGACCTACTATGCAGGCCTTTCAATGGCATCTAAAAATAGATAATTTTTATAGATATTTTTTTAAAAAAAACAGTACAGCAGGTTTAAGCGATTTCATACAATACATCTTAATCCAGCTGTTCCATGATTCTCCATATCATTCTGATCTGTTGAATTGCTCACTTGAGCACCCCATTTGATTTTTTTTAAAAAAAGAGTATGTTTTGGTAGCTTACAAAAGTACTTCGCTCTGAGATTTTTATTCATAGGAAGTAAACACTTGTGTGGTTGAAGAATCCTAGAGAGCCAATTAAAAGTGGGAGAATCGCATCGCAGATTCCCTTCCCATTTTCTGCTTTGTGATGAACTGGAGGAGAGCTGAAAGGACTTCAGTCCTTCTCCAGGCAGACATCATCCCTCTCGAGGTCTCCTCTTTTGAGTTCTTCTGAAGCTTCCGACATTAAATGTGACACCTGAGCCGAAGGCCTCCTCTCGCTTTGGCCAATGGGAGAAGAGGCCCTGCTCCAGTGTGGCAGAAGTTTATGAAGGCCAAAGTGTGCTTCATCAGAGTAAATTGCATCGCCTCTTCACCTCATTAAAAAAAAAAGGAAGAAAGAAACCTGTTCATGGTACATGCTTTGATTTTAGAATTAACCTTCTAATTAAACTTGGAGGCAAGGGAAACAAGGAAGACGAACAAACCCACAGAACCATAAAGAAATAGCATGGAGGAAATTTGGTTTATTTATTTCAATCTGTACAGATAGGGGAAAATTATATCAACATGCTTACGTAGGTTAATAGTTAACATGTTTCCTCAAGCAGGATGAGAGTCTGCAGATCTCTCATCTGTCTGTCTGTCTATTATCTATCTATCTATCTCTCATCTCTCATCTCTCATCTGTCTGTCTGTCTGCCTGTCTGCCTGCCTGCCTCTCTCTCTCTCCTATCTATCTATCTTTCTATCTATCTATCTATCTATCTATCTATCTATCTATCTATCTATCTATCTATCTATCTATCTATCTATCTATCTATTCTTTCTATCTCTATCTATCATCTATCTATCTATCATCTATCTATCTATCTATCTATCTATCTATCTATCTATCTATCTATCTATCTATCTATCTATCTATCTATCTATCTCTCTCTCTCTGCTCAAAATTAAATGGTGATGAATTTGCAGAGTGACAATCAAAAGAATATCTGCAGAATTGTAGTTACAACCTAGTGTAGACTAGGCGACCTCCGAGATCCCTTTCAAATTTCTTATTCTGTTATTCCGCTATATATTGGCCTTCCGATTTGTGAAGTCCTGAAATAAATTGACCAGGCATACAAAACACTTACAGTAAGTTTACTTTGTGTGTTATTTGGTGCAAATATGTGCAATATTCTTAGAAGGAGGGTCTGCTTTTAAGCAGAGGCATGCAATATATAATTATGACATATAAAATGGAGACTGAGGCCTGTCATTTGAAAGCCATAGATTGGCTTTTAAGAGTAAGTGCTGTGTGTACCAAGTGCCATCATTTTTGGGCCCCTGTTGAGTTGAAAGCTTATGGAGTGTTATTTCAGTTTTAGAAAAGGGTAAAAGCATCTCATTTGCATGTAGAGCCCAAAACAGAATAAAAGAAGAGAGGTAAATAAGATGGGAAGGTCAACAGATTGGGTGGAACAAGATGGTTGTGGAGTTGGACTTGATTAACAAGCAGAGAGCTGTTTTTTAACAGCCTTCAAGAAAAAAATGGCATTATATGTTGAGCTGAAGACTCACATGTACGCCGTGTACATTCCCTCATTAAGTCTGCTCAATGCAAAAAATGTAAAAATGCAGTTTCTGAGAAAGACTCGATTCAACCATCTCTATTTGAAGAATTGTAAAATTCTTCAAGTACAGATGGGAACAGGGAGAATAACAGAGTTTCACTCACCCAAATGTCCTCCAGTGGGTAGGTGTTGGAAATTTAACCCAGTTTTGGAATATATAACTTATGAATGAAGCTTTTGTAGCCAGGTATTGTATATAGCTGATGTGGCCTGTCAGCCGATGGTCCCTCCAGCAGCCAAATCAGAGGAGGACCAGGTGTGGGAGGGTCAGCATCAAGGCAACCTGAGAGCTCCAAGGAGGAAGAGGGAATGGAGATGTCACAGAGAGAGACAGAGAGAGACAGAGAGACAGAGACAGAGACAGAGACAGAGAGACAGAGACAGAGACAGAGACAGAGACAGAGAGAAAGAGAAAGAGAAAGAGAAAGAGAAAGAGAAAGAGAAAGAGAAAGAGACAGAGAAAGAGAAAGAGAAAGAGAAAGAGAAAGAGAAAGAGACAGAGAAAGAGAAAGAGAAAGAGAAAGAGAAAGAGAGAGACAGAGACAGAGACAGAGTCAGAGACAAAGACAGACAGAGACAGAGACAGACAGAGAGACAGAGAGACAAACAAAGAGAGAGACAGAGAGAGAGCCCTCAGCCCTCAGATAGAGAGTCAACAGCCCCCAAGTCTGGAGGTGGCTTAGGAGGAACGGCTGGGTCCCGTGCCTGATGCGCAGATATGCAGAAGGCAGAGGAGAGGAGAGCAGTGGAAATCTATGGGCCAGTCCTTGGGCTGGAAGAGCCACTGCTGCTAATGAAGTCCTACCCTACTTCTGGAGATAAAAGGCAGGGGGCAGAGATGAATAGATGTGGCAGACAACTATTCATCTCCCTGCCGGACAGACTTATTAGCCTGAAGTGAGAGAGAAATATTTTTTGCCAGGACTGATTTCAATACAGAGGATTCGTCGTGTTTGGGGAACTGGGTCAGAACAATAACAGTCATGAATGAAAGTGATATCTTAGGTCCAGGATTTGGAAGAGTCTCTTCTTTATTTACCTGGGTTTCACCTATTTTGAAATTTATGAACAGGTTTTCCTGAGCTTCTCAATTTAAAGGATCAGGAAATTGAGTCTGTTTCATGCTTAGAAGGTGTTGACCAACCATTGAAACAAACGTTGGTTCTGCCTTTGAGAAATTCTGCTAAGACAGGTAGCTCTCCACTTACTACCACAACTGAGCCCAAAATTTCGGTTGTTACATGAGACATTTGTTATATGAGCTTTGTCCCATATTACGGCCATTCTCACAAGGTTGGGAAATGAATCCGGCTTCCCCATTGAGTTTGCTCATCAGAAGGTCGCAAAAGATGATCACATGACCCTGAGATATGGCAACTGTCATAAATAGGAACCAGTGGCCAAGCACCTGAATTTTCATCATGTGACAATGAGGAGGCTGCAATAGTTGTAAGGATGATCATTTTTTTCAGAACTCTTGTAACTCTGAATCAGGGGTGAAATCCAGCAGGTTCTGACAGGTTCTGGAGAACCGGTAGCGGAAATTTTGAGTAGTTCAGAGAACCGGCAAATACCACCTCTGGCTGGACCCAGATTTATTTATTTAGCGTATGGCTGGTCACACACAATATTAGAACACTTCGTTTTTACAGATTAAAAACAATTAAAACAATAAAAAAGCAGTAAGAAAACCTAAAAGAAAAACAGAAATAACATTTCAAAGTTTAATGTCGAGTTTGGAGATCCAGTCAGTAGCTGCCATTGTTACACAGAGGAAGTCCCTAGAATCTCCTGGATACCTTCTGTTAGGGCATTCCCTCACTATATGCTGGATAGTCCCCGTAATCACATTGTGCTGAAGGTGTCTTTCCCCATTTATACAAGGAGTCAGCACACACCCCATGAGTTGTTCTAATTCTATTATATGTCACCCATATGTAGGCATATGGGTGACATAGGCTAACACCTGGAGGTATACTACTAGGACTGATATGCTTGTAGACAGCTGGACCCAGAGTGGGGTGGGAATGGAGATTTTGCAGTATCCTTCCTCTGGAGTGGGGAGGGAATGGGGATTTTGCACTATTCTTCCCCTGGAGTTGGGAGGGAATGGAGATTTTGCAGTATCCTTCCCCTGGAGTGGGGAGGGAATGGGGATTTTGCAATATCCTTCCCCTGCCACGCCCACCAAGGCACACCACACTGACCAAGAGACACCTATAGAACCGGTAGTTTAAAAAAATTGAATTTCACCACTGCTCTGAACATCACTAAACTGTTGTAATTCGAGGACTATTGAATTCTGAATTGGTAGTAAACGGTGGAGGCATTGAAAAGAAACGAGAACTGGATTTCCCTTGAAATATGAAAAGAGAAAGAAAAAGGGGAATAATTATTTACTGCTCTAACAATATAGTGTACCATTTACCAGCGGCTTCATTTTGATTAATGCTGAAACTATCTTAGCACCTTTATATAATTAAAATATGCACGTCCTACACCATACTTAAAGATGCACAACACTTACCTGAGATACAGGTGACCTCTGAAAGCTTTGGATGTGACCCACAGAGACCTCTAAAGATGGGTGCATAATTAGGATTTTTCTTATTCTAATAGGGCAGAAAAGGAGGGTTATTAAACACATGACTGGAGAATAACCCTACTGCGATTTTTAATTTTAATGAAATGCTAAGAAGAGACAACGAAGTACATTTTTGCCCTGACCCTCTCCTCTATCTTTTGCATTGTAGGTCTTAACAAAATACTCAAAAAATACAGGTAGTTTCAAAAAAGAAGAAAAGGGAGTGGTGGGGAGGGTAGCAGAGGAGGAGAGGAGAGGAGAGGAGAGGAAAGGAGACAAAAGGAAAGGGAAGGGAAGGGAAGGGAAGGGAAGGGAAGGGAAGGGAAGGAAAGGAAAGGAAAGGAAAGGAAAGGAAAGGAAAGGAAAGGAAAGGAAAGGAAAGGAAAGGAAAGATTAGCCCATAGCAATGTAGGTAGTCCTCGACTTACAACCACAATTGAGCCCAAAATCTCTGTTGAGTCATTTCTTAAATGAAGGCTGCCCCATTTTACGACTTCTCTTGCCACCATTGTTAAACGAATCACTGCAATTGTTAAATTAGTAACCCGGTTGTTAAGTAACTCTGGCTTCCCTGTGGACTTTGCTTGTCAGAAGATTACCAAAGTGGGGAGGGGGTCGCATGACCCCGAGACACCGCCACCGTTGTAAATACAACACAGTTGCCAAGAGGTTGAATTTTGATCTTGTAAGCGTGGGGATGCTGCAATGTGTCGTACGTCTGAAAACAATGATCAGTCTCTTTTTTTCCGGTGCCGCCGTCACTTTGAACAGTCACAAAATAAAACTGTCATTAAGTCGAGTCATTATTTCAAGAGAAGGAACATGGCAAAATTGCGCCGAACAAGACAGATTTCAGGATTTGGGTTCCCAGTTCTAGGATGAGCAATCCAGGCGGGAGCCATCTCGCAGTTCTCCATTGCGGATAAACCTGTCATCGAAAATTGGGAAGAATAATTCAATCTTTGATCCTGCAGCTGAGGAAATGTATCCCGTGATCCTGAAAACAACGTTCACCGCTTCCTCAAATGAATTGACAATGCTTACTCCGGACCTCAATCACACGGCATTGACCCGTGCAGTTAAAGCCGTTTAAGCATTGTTGTGTTTCTTGTAGATAGGCCGTTGTGCATTTCACTTGTGAGTTTCCACCGCCTCTCATGTTTTTTTTTTATTATTATTATTATTCCTGGTCTGTTCTTGGGTAAGTTTTAAACATCTGTGCATCCTTATCCAGATGTTGGCGGGGGGCGGGATGTAAAATTTCGAGGAAGGCTTCAACTCAATCAATCATTTGGTCAGGCACCATTAAAAAAGCACTATATACACTCCCTGTTTCCCCAAAAATAAGACATCCCCTAATAATAAGTCCAATCGGGCTTTTGAGTGCATGTGCTAAAATAAGCTTCCCCCTGAAAATATTTAAATGCAGAGCTGGAAATCAGAGCTTTCCAGCTGTGATTTCCAGATCAGAAAAAATATTTAAGATCAGAAAAAATAAAAAATAAAATATTTAAATGCAGATCCCCATCTTACTCCATGCGCACCAAAATAGTAAGCCCTCCCCCAAAATAAGGCCAAGCACTCATTTCAGGGTTAAAAAAAATGTAAGCTTTCCTAACAAATAAGAGATGAAGGCTGTGTTTCTAATACACACACACATACACAAAGAAATACTCACAAAGTGTCCCGTTTTTATCCTTGCCCAATTCTTCTTTGAATCGTCCAATCACACTTGGCCAATAAACTGTTCTACAGAGTAACAGAGTTGGAAGGGACCTTGGAGGTCTTCTAATCCAACCCCCTGCCTAAGCAGGAAACCCTACACCACTTCAGACAAATGGTTGTCCAAATTCTTCTTAAAAGCTTCCAGTGTTGGAGCATTCCCAACTTCTGCAGGCAAGTTCTTCCACTGATTAATTGTTCCCACTGCCATGAAATTTCTCCTTAGTTCTAAATTGCTTCTCTCCTTGATGAGTTTCCACCCATGGCTTCTTGTCCTGCCTTCAGGGGCTTTGGAGAATAGCTAGACTCCCTCTTCTTTGGGGCAGCCCCTCAGATATTGGAACTCTGCTATCATGTCTCCCCTAATCCTTCTTTTCATTAAACTAGACATGCCCAGTTCCTGCAACCGTTCTTCATATGTTTTAGCCTCCAGTTCCCTCATCCTCTTTGTTGCTCTTCTCTGCACTCTTTCTAGAGTCTCCACATCTTTTTTACATCGTGGCGACCAAAACTGAATGCAGGATTCTAAGTGTGGCTTTACCAAGGCCTTATAAAATGGTATTAACATTTCACGTGATCTTGATTCTATCCCTCTGTTTACACAGCCCAGAATTGTGTTGGCTTTTTCATATTTATATAGTTGTCTACTAGGACTCCAAGATCCCTCTCACAGTTACTACTATTGAGCAAGATACTACATATACTATACCTATGCATATTGGTTGTTTGTTTTTTGCCTAAATGTAGAACCTTGTTCTGTTCTGTTCTGTTCTGTTCTGTTCTGTTCTGTTCTGTTCTGTTCTGTTCTGTTCTGTTCTACATTCTACATTCTACATTCTACATTCTACATTCTATGGTATGGAATTGTATTGTATTGTATTGTATTGTATTGTATTGTATTGTATTGTATTGTATTGTATTGTATTGTATTGTATTGTATCGTATCGTATCGTATCGTATCGTATCGTATCGTATCCTATCCTATCCTATCCTATCCTATCCTATCCTATCCTATCCTATCCTATCCTATCCTATCCTATCCTGAAGCCATGATCATAAGTTGCAGGCGGACTTCAACTTATGACCGTTCGTTTTGCAAGCTTTGAAATTATGACAGCCCTAAAAATAAATGACTTACGGCTGATTAATTCAATTGAGTCATTTTCTAATACACATTTTTCTTGCTAAGAATTGATTCCAGAATGATGATTTTTTTTAAAAAAAAAGAAATGCATGGTGAAATCAACAGTCTGATCTTTTGCTGTATACACCGGCTACAACAACATACTTTTCTTCCTTTAATTAACATTGGTACGTCTGGAGACTTTATCTCTCCTGCTTTTTTGCATTTAATTTCATGTGTGGTTTTTTCTGCACAACAATTTGAATTTCATCTCCTACTTTTTTTTTAAAGGTCCTTGGAAGAACCTTAAAAATGAGGGAAGCGATTGGGTGTTTTTATGATTTACTTTAAAATAAAAGAGGTAAGTTAGGATCTCGTACCAACCTTCTTTTCCTTTTGCCTCACTGAACAAATACATTTTGAGATTTGATTTCACTTCTCCCCTTTTGTACTTATTTTTAAATTAATCCATGCTTCACATGCTGTGGGAAGATTTCTCTGCGCTGAAAGAAACTTGCCAAAAGATTTGCTGGAACTTGAATAAAGCCGACATTAGGAAGGCATCGATATTTCCTCCAAGAATTTTCACCTGACTGACTTAATGTTGTGTTCCACTTTGCTGTTTGTAACTTCAGGAAGAAATACACAACTATTTCTACTCAATATCACCAGCAAATCCATGTTTTCAACTGATTTTTCTTTTTTATAAGTCATTTCTTGCAAGTATTTTTTTTTTCCATTTAAAAAAGGGATATATTTTAGTTGGTGTTTTTTTTTTTCAAAGAGTGACTTGTGATATGATCAATTCAGATAGCTTCGTTGGTCCACAGATCTTTCAACAACAAAAAAATAACATTATTTATCCCTAAATGTATTTCTAACGAACACATTTTTCTGCAGGTTATGCTGGAAGCATGACTGATATGCACTCCGAGGCAGCCATTCCAATTCCATTTGGACAGCTTGCTAATCTTGATTGGTTTGATGCATGTTTTGCCAAAATAACCTGTTAGGCTACCTTATGATTCAATTGTCTGACTTAGGACTGTCTGTTTTGTACCACACACTGCAGAATTATTGTTCTGCAACAATCAGCTGTCTTCCTTGAATTTTATTTATTGTTTCAGTACCAATGTGTTTTTCTCCGCTTCTCTCCTCTCCTCTCCCTCTCTTCTCCCTCTCCCTGTCCTCTCCTCCCCTCTCCTCCCCCATTTCATCTCTTCTCCCTCTCCTTCTTCTCCCTTTCCCTCTCTTCTCCCTCTCTCTCTCCTTCCCATCTCCTCTCTTCTCCTCTTTTCTTCTTCTCCCTCTCCTCTTCCTCTCCCCTCCCTTCCCTCCTCTCCTCTCCCTCTCCTCTCCCTTTCCATGTCTTCTCCCTCTCCCTTTCTTCTGCCTCTCTCCTCCCTCTTCTAACTTCTCCTCTTTTCTCCCTCTCCCTCTCTTCTCCCTCTCCTTTTCCATCTCTTTCCCCTCTCCCTTTTTTCTCCCTCTCCCTGTCCTCTCCTCTCCTCCCCTCTCCTTTCCTCTCCCTCCCTCCTTTCGTCTTGTGAACGCAAATTCCAACTTTCCTCCTTTCTCAGCCAAGCTCAAATCTAGCAATAGCAATTATTGAGCCAAACCAGAAAAACAGTATAGGGAGAAACCCAGTTAAACCGATTGCATGAACCCAATTTCAGGTTTGGAAAGGTTGTTTATGAGTGCTATAACACCTATTCTTTAAGGCATCCAAGCTATAGCATCCGTGACAAAGGGCTATCTGTCCTCCTGCTTGAATTCTTCATTAGGTTGTTCTTTTTCTGGAGATCCTAGGAATCTTTTCATTTTTAAAAAAGTGGCAACATTCTGCACTATAATAAAATTGTGATTTCCAAATCTTTCTTTATTTCTACGGGGCTATTCTGTCTTAGTCTTGAGTATTTATATCTTTCCAGAATTTGACCTTGGGGGAAAAAAACATTATTTCCTTCTATATAAGAATCTCACCTAAATGAAAGCCAAAATAATCATCTAAAGCACATAATATCTAAATTGTCTTTCTTGATATTTAGAAATAAAAAGTCTTATTTCCCTTTCCCTTAAGCTAAGCACATTGGGTAATCAATACTTATATAAGGCATGTTAGTTAGGGCATCTATATTCTTTATAACCCTTATATTGTTTTCCTATGTCCTCCTATGATTGCTGCAGAACAACTAACAGGAGAAGATTAGAAAATAAAATGACATATAAATCTCTCTCGTAGAACATGAAAACTAGCTATAAATACAAATGAATGTTCTTACCGCCTTAACTTGGTCATCAAAGAGACATATCTTGGCGTGGAGTTTCCCA
>CM075971.1:5745628-5754713 GCA_038048745.1 Coluber constrictor foxii
AATTTCTGCTACCAGTTCTCCAGAACCTGCCAGAACCTACTGGATTTCATTGCTGCTTATATTCTACCAGATGATACGTATAACTCTTCCTTCCTCCTCGGATTTGATGAATGTCACACTCACCTTCAAAGCTCCAATAGAAGCCAATAAAGGAGAATCTTTGTAGCTTGGGATTGAAGTGAGGAGTCCTTGGTGCTCCCTCAGATGGGTTGTTTTCTTGCAGATGTTTCATTATCCCAACTAGATATTCAGCACTGAGAGCATTAAGGACCCCCTCAAACAGAATCTCATGTCAATTATGGATCCCCTTGTCTTCTCCATTGGATGATGGATTCAGTTCTTCTTGCTAATGAAGATAATCCATGGACCTTCCTCACAATGCCATAGATATTTGCAGCCAGCCTGCCTTCCATAGAAGACTTGTCTATTTTGGAGATCAGAAGGAAGGTTGAGTAGATACCTGTAGGTACCCCTCACATCCTGGACACAAACTATTTCAACTTCTTCACTATGGACAGCAGAATGGAATGGAATAAAATGGAACGGAATGGAACAGGAATAGAGTAGCGTAGCGTAGCATAGCATAGCATGACATAGCATGGCATAGCATAGCATAGCATAGCATAGCATAGAGCTGGAAGGGACCTTGGAGGTCTTCTAGTCCAGCCCCCTGCTCATTCTATAGTCAGCCAGATGTTCAGATTGGATTTTGCATTTCTGTCTACCTATCGAGTCCTTTCCGGGAACCTGGGATAGGCAGGTGTGAACATTTGATGGTGTCACAGTTATTGTCACAGGAGTATTATTATTATTATTATTATTATTATTATTATTATTATTATTATTATTATTATTATTATTATTATTATTATTATTATTATTATTATTATTTAATCTGTAGTGAGATTCACAGCCTTTGAGGCTGGTTAATAGCTCAGCAGTTCGAGTCCTATCCAAGGACCTAGGAACTGTTAAGGTATCGTGGGAGGATGTAAGCTGTTCCGAGTAAGGTGGTTTTTTGTAGAGTCAAAATGTTCAAGTCCGGTAAATTTAGAATTTCTAAATAGCGGGGTAGCCCTTTGGGTATTGCTCCAAGGGCTCCAATTACAATCGGAACAACACATGATTTCTTTTTCCATAGTCGCTCAACTTCGATTTGCAAGTCCCGGTACTTTGTGATTTTTTCTTGCTGCTTATCTTCAATCCGTGCATCACCAGGTATTGCAATGTCAATGAACCATACTTTTTTCTTTTCAACAATTATTATTATTATTATTATTATTATCATCATCATCATCATCATCATCATCATCCGTTGTTTTTGGACATACAGTGAGTGCTTCTGTACCGGATATTAATTCCTTGTGTGTGTCTAACCACACTTGGTCAAACAAATGAAGTATAAGTGTGATGCGATCATCTCACAGGCATTCCCAACATGGGCAGCAAAGAGGATTTTGAACTGAGCATGGATGGGAAAATGCAGAAGCCACCATTATGGGAATAGGCGGAGGGTTTCAATGTTGCCATTGGGGGAAATGTCCCTTCCAGCAATCTGTTCGACCACATCGAATGTGCTTCTTTCGAGCAGACTATCAAATTTGGGAACACATCTGAGAAAGCCTGGTTTGGGCCAGAAAATGATGTTCTTGGCTAGAGTTTATAACTAATCTGTTAAGCAGAACTAGATTATTTTGAGAGCAGAGCTGATTTGGAAGCATTCCTAGCACAGCAAATGAGTGTAGCATGTTGATTTTTTTTGGTGGGGGGGAGGAACGGGGACCAGAAGGTCATCTTGGCAAGCTTCTACATGATTCGGGTAACACATGCCCAGTTGTACAGTTTAACATTTGTACTGAACAACAATCTATATCCAGCAGTTACATTTAGAAAGAGACATCTTATTTTTCTTGTTGGTGTTTGGCATTCCTTGGTCTTTTTTTTTTTTTTTTTTTTTGCCCCCCTCTCTTCCTTCTTCCCCTGCACACCAGATGAGCAAAAATTAAATGCCAAATGATCAAACATCCTGTTAAACAAAAAGCTATTTCTGTTGGGTTTTCAAATCGGCAGCTGAGCTGTGTCTTTAACTCTGCTCTGCTGTAAACCAATGTGTTCTGCATTCACGTGAAGTGTTAACACCACTTTATAAGGCCTTGGTGAGGCCATACTTGGAATACGGCATCCAGTTTTGGTCGCCGCAATGTAAAAAAGATGTGGAGACTCTAGAAAGAGTGCAGAGAAGAGCAACAAAGAGGATTAGGGGACTGGAGGCTAAAACATATGAAGAACGGTTGCAGGAATGGGGTATGTCTAGTGTAATGAAAAGAAGGGCTAGGGGAGACAGGATAGCAGTCTTCCAATATCTCAGGGGTTGCCACAAAGAAGAGGGAGTGAAGGTCTTCTCCAAAGCACCTGAGGGCAGGACAAGAAGCAATGGGTGGAAACTAATCAAGGAGAGAATCAACTTAGAACTAAGGAGAAATTTCTTGACAGTTAGAACAATTAATCAATGGAACAATTTGCTTCCAGAAGTTGTGAAGAATACTGGAAGTTTTTAAGAAGAGATTGGATAACCATTTGTCTGAAGTGGTGTAGGGTTTCCTGCCTAAGCAGGGGGTTGGACTAGAAGACCTCCCAGGTCCCTTCCAACTCTGTTATGCTATTCTATTCTATTTTTCATGGTCAGGAAACCCTTTCTATATCAATTTGCCCATATCGGAATGCTTACATTTCTATGACTTTTTAAGACTCTAATTCGCCTCATTCAGAAAACGCGGTTACTCAAGTAACCCATTGTGTTGGTTCACATCAATGGTGAGTTGCTACCCGTTCACCCTGGATCAGGAAACTGGTAGTGACAACTCCGCCCACCTGCCTGTATGTTTCTGCACATGCACGAGCAAACTGGTAGCAACTGGTTTTGAAACCTTCACACAATACAATAAACCATCAACCAACCAACCAAGCAGAGTTTGTGTCAACAGTACATAAACTAAATCAAGATTAACACTCACCAAGCATGTTATGCAAATGTTTCTCCTAGATGAAGCATGCGTTTTTTACCTTTCCTACATTTCAAAATATATCACGTGACAGACGGACAGAGTTATATTTTGCCCTCTTTTATCCTCAAAGTAACCTTGTCCAGCAATAAATTCATAATGGAGCAGAGATTTGATATCTTGTTCTTTGCTTTTGTCATGCATATTGGCTTTTGCTACACAGCCGTGAAATCCTGATAAGATACAGAAATTCATTGCATATTTCAATGCATATTTCTATTTCAAACAGTTCTGTTGAGATTTATCAGAATGTCATCTTGAGAACAAAATTTAAAGATAGCGACCTCCCTCTGCCCTGGGCAGAACGCTGAAACTTCTTAATCTTTTGAGAAGCTTCATGTTTTCATCCTAAGGTGGTTCCCCAGCATTCTCCTGGTTCATAGTCTTTCCCAAAAAGAGATTTAGGAGATCATTAGGAATGGGAATTAGGTACCGACAGAAAAAAACATGGTTATGGACCATTGACAGCAGCTGGTTGGATGGACATCTGGATGCCATCAAATCTTTGAAGCAGGTCTACAAACTAAGAAGAAAATCCAAAATGAGAAATATTTTTTGTTGGGCATTCTACCAGAAAAAATATGATAAAAAGACTACATATTTAATACTGCATATACTAACTGCAACTAGAATTGTATTTGCGCAACAATGGGAAAATGATGAGATCCCGTTTGAGGGGAATGTAATTAAGAAAATATTAGAATGTGCCAACTTCTCCAGTGACCAATGTGCTCATTGATGGTTGGGACAATTCAGCTTGATTCTCAGGGACATCATTGTGGGTTTACCATGTAAACAGAAGAAACCATGGAGTCATGTTCAACTTCTGCTCCGAAGTAAGAGTTACAAAAAAAGAGTTGAATTCTGAATAAAAACGTCCACTGAACATCCTTAAAAGGGAGAAAGAAGAATAAGAAATGAAATTGTCAATAATATAATTTTAATAATTCATGACATTTATATATAATTATAGATAGATGATAGACAGACAGACAGACAGACAGGCAGATGATAGAGATAGATAATGATGATGAAAGTTGAGAGATGAGAAAGAGAAGGAGGGAGGGAGGGAGGGGAGAGAGAGATGGAGATCAAACGAGGACAGATACAGATAAATAATAGAAGATAGATAGATGGTAGATGATAGATGATGATAGATGATAGATAGATAGATAGATAGATAGATAGATAGATAGATAGATAGATAGATAGATAGATAGATAGATAGATAGATAGATGGATGGATGGATGGATGGATGGATGGATGGATGGATGGATGGATGGATGGATGGATGATAGGTAGGTAGGTAGGGAGAGAGAGAGAGAGAGATGATCAAAAGAGAAGAGAAAGATACAAATAAAAGAAGAAAGAAAGAAAGAAAGAAAGAAAGAAAGAAAGAAAGAAAGAAAGAAAGAAAGAAAGAAAGAAAGAAAGAAAGTTAGATAATAGACAGTGTTTATGCATGTACCTTCCTTCTCTTCTTACTACTGTCTTCTTTTGCCATTTGAAGAGAAGATTTTTTTAAAAAAGAGCCATTTTAAATAACTTGCTATAAATTTATTATAAGCTTGTCACCTCTTTTAAAGCACGCAAGAAAGGAAGGCTACCCAATGTGCATTGGGTTTAATTGCATTTCATCCAAGGTGATATTCGAACTGTGTTTCCTCCACATACGAAATGCATGAAAGTCAAATAAAAATGTTGATATTATAGAAATTGGAAATCAATGCTTTTTCACTCCACTGATTGAGACGCTCAAAGGTTAAGCCGTTTCCAGCAAACCAGCCATGGGATCAGGGCGTGATGAAGGCAGAAGCTCCAACAATTTAGAAGAGCTTTTAAAGAACATCTTCTTTTTCAAAAAGCTTTTTCATTTACTGGCATTTGAATTTTTCTTTTTTGCACTATATCTTAAAAAGAGGGAGAACAAGGTTTTGCCTTTTGCAAAGAAAAAGATGACATATAAAGCTTTTGCAAAAAAAAAAGAAGATAATTGAGACGTTCGCTGCCATTTCAGGTACTTCTCTCGTATTTACTAAACTGCTAAGATAAAAATTGGTAGCACGACTTGCTGGGAGAGTCTGGAATCGAGAAGGAGAAGGGACAAAAGAGTAAAAAACAAAACAAAACAAAACCCTGTAACATTAAATGAAAAATTAAACACGTGTTTGCATAAGCAAAGAACTTATCTCAAACTCTTTGCTCGGTAACCAAGTTCACCCAATACAAAATGATTGAAGACGGTGATCTTTGGAGCTTCTGATATGAGCCTGTGTGACCTTTACTTCTTCAGTTAATGTGTTGATTGGATTTGTTATTCAATAGCTTTTGCACCAAAGAATTGCTTTAAACTTTTGAATGGAATCAATGCATTATATTTCAATATAAAGAGAGAGAGAGGAGAGGAGAGGAGACAGAAGAGAGGAGAGAAGAGGAAAGAGAAGAGAAGACAGGAGACAGGAGAGGAGAGGAGAGAGAAAGGAGAGGAAAGGAAAGGAGAAGAGAGAGGAGGAGAGGAGAGAGAAGAGAGAGAAGAAAAGACAGAACAGAGAAGAGAGAGGAGAGAAGAGAGAGAAGACAGAAGAGAGGAGAGGAGAGAGAAGAGAAGACAGGAGGAGGAAGAGGAGGAGGAGGAGAGGGAGAACACGACACACAAATTCCAGGGTTCTTACACTAATCAGAAGTGGCCTTGTGTATCTATTCATGACATATTACAACATCATGGTCACATCATGGGTTGATGTGAAATGAGGTGAGCAGAGAGCAAACTGTGTGGCTCCTTCAGCTGAGCAAGACTGATGCTCAGAAGCACAGCCATAATGTATCTTTTCAAGAGACGAATCCGTAAACTTTGCACGAATTTGTTTTCAGTTACCAATGTTAAATGGCCTTCAGGATGATATCAGCACCATGGGAGATGAACAGGCCCAGGCCTAGCTGTAATTGCACCAATGAGAAATTTGACCTTCTCCATCTTTGCTTACTAAACCTTTCCCACACAAAACCCATTCACATGTCTGAGGCATAACGGACGGCAGAAATAGGACTCTTCTCTCCTTAGCACGACAACTGCTATCAGGCTCAGCCAGAGTCACCACTTCAATGCAACTTTGGAAACTCCAATTCCAGCAAAAGTCTTCAACCAAGAAGTTTCCAGTGGGGATTTAAAAAAAATAAAATAAAATAAAATAAAATGCCCCATTAAACTTCATGGACTTTTCATTCCTGCCCAAGAAAAGTAATGAAAATTTGGTTACAAATGTAGATATGCAATGCTAGAATTCTCCCCGAGCTTGACCGTTCATTGATTCGCACTTAAAAGCATCTTTAATTAGTCTTCTATTTTATCAGCTGATGCAGCAGCCTGCCCAGGGGAACACACTTCAGTGAAATTTGACTTCCACTGAGAATTAACTCCTCAGTTCCTGAATTCAGAGAGAGCTTCGACAGCCAGAAGCTCCTGTTTGTCTTTGAACAGGCAGAATTAAGTAGAAGGAGAGAAGGATGGACTGCGGCTAAGGATCACAGAGTCCAATTGATCTGATCATTGTTTCCCCTACTTAATTAACTACAGTATAAAACAAGCCCAGGAGCCTTGACTGCATCACACAGTTTATATCCATGCAACCCAGATAGGATCTGGTATCACAACTGAAGAATATCTTGAGATACAGGGACATCAATAAAAGAGGATATTTGTAGCTCAGTTTTGAAAATGAGGGGTCCTTGGTCCTAGGTAACATCATCAGTGTTAGAAGGAGGGAAGAGGAGGAGGAGGAGGAGGAAGAAGAAGAGAATGACGATGGGGTCCTTGGTGGTCTCTGAGCTTGCTTGTTTTCTTACTGGTGTTTCATTGCCCAAACTAGGTAATATTATCAATGCGAGAAGGATGGAGGAGGTGGCGGAAGAAGAGGAGGAGTGGGGAGGAGGAAAATGACCATGGGAATTTGTCTTGGTGCATACACTCCATGAGTATATAAAAGAAAAGATACATTCGTCAAGGATCATAAGGCCCAACACTTAATGATAGGCATAGGGAAACAGTCAATATAAATCTTAAGGATACCAGCAACAGCACTTATGACAGTCCTACAGTCATAAGTGGGAGGAGATGGGTGATAGGAACAATAGGAAGACTAATAATAATAGCAATGCAGACTTAGTAACTAGTTTGACAGTGTTGAGGGAATTATTTGTTTAGCAGAGTGATGGCGTTCAGGAAAAAAAACTGTTCTTATTATCTTTCCATTGATATATAATTTTATGGTATTCCTCCTCCCAAACAAAAAAAAAAAAATGGTGTTATTAGCTAGTTTTAGAAAATACACTTTTCCCAAAAGGTTTCTACAATTTTGGCCAATACTGTAGAAGTCTGAACCTGGACTGAGGGAGTTGATTATTTTAGTGGGTTTTAATATATGTTTTAAAGTATATATTTATACATTTGCATACTTTGTGTATGTATTCTATGTTTGTCGAGTTTATTTTTTATTTGTTGTGAGCCGCCCTGAGTCTACGGAGATAGGGTGGCATACAAATGGCATAAAATAAATAAAAAAAATAAAATAAAAGTCATTTGCCATGGCAAAGTCAAAATAGATTTACGGTGTTGTCTTGGTAAACCTGCAACTCTGAGATTCCTGGCAATTTTTCATTCAAATTCTAACCAGGTCCAGTTCTACTTAGTTTCAAAATCCAAGCAAGGTCATTTAGGCCCTGCTTCTAAAATAAACACATTCCACTCCCATGAAATCCACAATTCCCATTTAGTAGGCTGCCTTTTTGCTTAATGTCATTAATTTAATCTGTTTAAAGATTCTTATTAGCCATTACTCAATTAAAGCCATGGCAGTTATATAGATTAGATAAGCCTGTGCCATTATCTGAAGGATGAGATGGATTAAATGATTCTTGGGCAAGATTCTTTAATGGTGGGGCGGGAAAAAGAGGGGTGAAGTGCATCACATCCCTTGGGGGTTTCAAGGGAAAAAGAAGTGTACAAAATCGGTGAAACGTAGTCTAAATTCAAAACGATGTTTTTGTTTGTTGCAATAGTAAATAAGTCACTTCTGTTTCCTATAGTTTTTTTAATACTTGGGGCAAAGACCATGACACTGTCTGGAGTGTTAGGTTTCTTTCCTATATTAAATAGGAAATGCAGCTTTTCTTTTTTATTAAGGAACCTTATCTCTATCCCTTCTTCATCTTTAAGGTACACCAGTGGTGGGGTGCCCCCGGTTCACACTGGTTCTATTGAACTGGTAGTAAAACCGATGGGAGGCTCCACCCACTGACCCTGACATCATCAAAATGCTTCTGTGCATGCACAGAAGAGCATGTGCATCCCCATTGCGAACCGGTAGTAAAGGTAACTAGAACCCACCCCTGAGTTATACCCTAGTAACAGCATGGTTGGAAAGCTCCTCCTCTCCCTTCCATCTTCCTCCTCTCCTCTCCTCTTCCTTCCTTCTTCCTTCTTTCTCTTCCTTCTTCCTTCTTCCTTCTTCTTCCTCCTCTTTCTCCTCTCCCTTCCATCCTCTTTCCTGCTTTCTTCCCTCTTCCCCTCCCTCCTCCCCCTTTTCTTTTACCATTAGTAACCTCATTTATTATCAAGGAAATACAGGTCATTGCTAGACATTTAGCGATAGTTCAGCCTTAGCCAAGTTCTCCGCAAGACAAATGTCTACAAGAATCCCTGGGAGTGCTCGACTATTAAATCTGACAATTCTAGTAGCATGAATGGATGAATAAAAGAGCAGCATCTATGACTGTGTCTTATTTAGTCCTGGCTGGATGATTCATAGAGTTTGGTTCACAAGCATCTATTAAATCATGAATAAAGACCTGTAGTTCAAGGAATTGTCTCTAGCCATGATAACACTTTTGATTTGGCACACGGGTCAAAGAAACTGAGCTTTGATGTTGACTCACAAGGTCAAGAATAACAAGTGAAATAAGGATGTTACTCAACAGATGTGGTCTCCATAGGATCATTACCCACCGCAGAGTGACAGGGTCAATG
>CM075971.1:5754913-5793731 GCA_038048745.1 Coluber constrictor foxii
CTACCCTACCCTACCCTACCCTACCCTACCCTACCCTACCCTATCCTATCCTATCCTATCCTATCCTATCCTATCCTATCCCTATCCTATCCTATCCTATCCTATTTCAGGCAAATAGTTGTCCAATCTCTTCTTTAAACTTCTAATGTTGGAACATCTACAACGTCTGGAGGCAAGCCATTCTGCTGATTAATTCAGAATATATCTGAGTAAAGTTTAGGAAAAAAATAAATCCTCAATGAAGATTGAGCAACATCCAATTAAAAATAAAGAAATAAGGCTTGAAATAAGGTTTCAAAATTGGAAGAGAAGAAGAATGCTCCATTCGCATTGGCTGAACAAAAAGTGTATCTTATTCCTAAGAGAAATTTAGCAGTTGTTAGTGATATAAGCATCTTCCCTCTGATTGCATGCAGTGGTACTAAAATGACTATTGAAATATATAGGAGAAATATGAACAGACGAAAAAAGATAAATTTCTTCTGATTTCTTCCCAGCCTGGCAAAATCAGCAAGGCATTTGGCCGTGTCAAAATATCCAACATGAGATCATATTTCTCAGTTACTTTTGTTGATATTCTGTGAGCAAATAGGCTGAAAAATGCTTAAAGAAGGTCTGCAAATTTTTTTACACTGAATTTATGTATGGAAATGATGATTTATGCCAAGATTTATGTAAGAGAGCACCGTTGTTCAAATATTCTAACTGTAAGCTACAATCTTTTTATCCAATATTTTACAAAGAATTTCTTCTCTCTGTCTCTCTGTCTGTCTGTCTCTCTCTCTTCCTCCTCTCCTCTCTCTCCTCTTCTCTCTCTTTTCTCTCTCTCCCTCTCTCCCTCCTTCCCTCCCTCCTCTCTCTCCCCTCTCCTCTCCTCTCCTCTCTCCTCTCCTCTTCTCTCTTCTCTCTTCTCTTCTCTCTTCTTTCTCTCTCTCCTCCTCTCCTCTTCTCTCTCCCTTTTCTCTCTTCCCTCATTCTCTCTCTTCTCTCTCCCTCCCTCCCTCCCTCCCCCCCTCTCTGTCTCCCTCTCTCTCCCTCTCTCGAGATTTATTCCATCCTGTTGAATTCCAACGTTCAGCTTGGCATAGAAAGCCCTCACCTCACCTTACCTTCCTGCTGTCACATTTATTTTTCTATCTACAGCTTGTTTTCGTCTCTTTTTTTCCCCTCTCTTTTTTTCAAGAAGGAATGTTCCGGCAGATGAATTCCCCAGCGTGGACCGAAGGAATCCAGTCCAGAAGGAAACTGAACTGAATGTTTTCTATTCATTTATTTATTTTATTTTTTACAGTATGTCATATTGTTTGACATTTATACTGGAAACTTCCTCAGGATTTTCAGTTCAAGACGAGCAAAAGGAGAGCAAACAAATACATTCTTATAGTTTAAGAACTTGAAGTAGGAGTAGATCTCTTCCTTTAGAATTTGCAGATTGTAAATGGTGGTGGGAATTGACTGTTCCAGGACTAACCCTTTGGTTAGAAATAATGCATTTGAGAAAGTATGGTTAGAAAGTGTGTATAGTGCATATAGTCAAGGCTATGGTTTTCCCAGTTGCAATGTCTGGCTGTGAAAGTTGGACCTTAAGGAAGGCTGAGCGCCAAAGAATGGAGGCCTTTGAATTATGGTGGTGGAGAAGATTCCTGTGAGTCCTTGGACTGCAACGTGATCAAACCAGTCAGTCCTAGAAGAGATCAACCGTGACTGCTCTTTAGAAGGCCAGATCCTGAAGAGGAAACTTAAATACCTTGGCTACCTAATGAGAAGGAAGGAAGGACTCCCTGGAGAAGAGCCCTAATGCTGGGAATGATGGAGGCAAAAGAAGAAGGGGACGGCAGAGAACGAGGCGGCTGGATGGAGTCACTGAAGCAGTCGGCGTGAGCTTAAATGGTCTCTGGGGGATGATAGAGGACAGGAAGGCCTGGAGGAACGTTGCCCATGGGGTCGCGATGGGTCGGACAGGACTTCGCAACTAAGAACAAGTTAGAAAGTATTTGATGCCTGAAGCCTGAAACAAGAGAAGGGAAGATTCACTGCCTCCTATTTCTTTTTTCTTTTTTTTTTAAAGTGTTTCTACCAGTTAGAGAAAGATAGGGTTGCTTTTGCAACTATAAGAGTTGCTCCCTCCCTCCCTGCGTGCAATTATCTTTTTCTGGGAATCAGCTGTTATACATTTATTAATGTTTGCACATATGTGGATGACATTCATCCTTGCCTGCTTTGAATGCAATCTGGCTTTCGTAGTGATGAGATGGCAAATATTTGAATTGGCCAGGGCCTCATTATGTTTTTCTTTGTTAGGCTTGGGGGTGGGGGATGGGGAGGGAACGGAGGCAATACGAAAGAGTCGACTGCCATGCAAAATCTCCGGTGTGAGCAAGATGTTAGCAGCAGAAACACAGGTCTCCCCCTTCCCCTCCTTTTGCTTTTCCAGCCCTTTCTGGCAAAAGCACAAAGCCAAACATTAGCGGTTGTCTCAGTGGCTGAGTGAAGACTACAATTAAATACCTTTAAACACATAGGCTCACCTGTGTTTATGTTCAGGATGCAGTGCGCATCTTCGGCAGGATGGGCGAGTTGCTCACACGAAGTGTCATTTCCAGAGGGATGATCGTTGATCTGATCCCTTGGAGACTTTCTCTCTGTTTTCTCTTGAACAGGTAGAACATCTTGGAAAGAATTCTAGCTGCCCAGGACCCACAAAACAGCGAGAAAGATGGGGAAAAGGCTTGTAAAGCCGAGCAAGACCAGGATTTCAGACCCAAGGGAATCCTACCTGAAATTTGAGCACAGTTGTCCTTGCCCTATTGAGGTCCCACTGCTACAATTTCTGGTCCAATTCCTGCCCAAAAATGATCCAGGTAACCAAGTTCTTACATGCCCGAGCAAGGTATATTCAACACCTGTCATGAAAATCCCTCAAAGCCTCTAAACCAAATTATTATTATTTTTACAAGAAACCAGAGAGAGAGAGAGAGAGAGAGAGAGAGAGAGAGAGAGAGAGAGAGAGAGAGAGAGAGAGAGGAAATGAAACCCATACTTCTATCTTTAAAAGACAAAATAATTCTGGCTCTGCTGCATTCATGTCCAAACATGAATTTTCATCATAGCTTCATCCATTAGGAATGGAGAATATTGGGAGTGTCAGACCTGGAAGCCATCTTTTACATTTGGGGCCTTCAGGCCTGCCACATTTTCTACTGTGGGAAAATGGGAGAGGGGATTGCATAGAGTATGGGTGATGTGTAGTCAAAATAACATTCCTTTCTCAGAGAGTCAAGGATGCCTTGCCCTGGTGCCTGGAATCAGATGACTGGGAGGCCTCTCCAGTTTGGATGGTGGAAGATTGGACCGTGTGATGGACATGTGGGTACAGGGGGAAGGGACTTGGACTTTCTTTTGGGTGGGGAAACCTGGAAGCTTTCAGATTTGGGTTTTCCCAGATGTGCCAATATGACATCTCTAATAAAATGGAACTTTGAGGAAAGTCAAACCTTGGAGTTTTCTTTCATTGGGGGTGTTACTTGGAACCCTGACAGGGAGTTGAAGTGCGCACATCATAGTCTCCAAGGCAAAAGAAACCCTGATCACAACCGTCCCCCTTCTAATCCATGTTAAGAGCAGCTTCTAAACAAAGGAAGTGTTTACCCCTCTTGCAAGGTCTCCAAGAAAAATTCTGGAATCCCAGACTTGCATCTTAATGAACTAGTCCTCTAAATTAGCTTGGCATTACACACGAAGCCTCAGCAAATAATTGCTCCTGGGTTTCGCTCTGTGTAGGAACAAGGCAGACTTTAGAGATAAAGCCGTATGCCCTTAAACATCTTTTTCTTCCGTCACCTCAGTGGGCAGGAAGAGAGTAATTTTGTTAGCTACAAAAATTAATTACTGCAAACATCTAAGAGTTGATTTTATCCGGGATTAATTTTCAGTGGGAAATCTGAGGTTCTGGGTAAATGCTAAGTAAAACTTTAGAGCAGAATGCAAAAGGCAAGAAGACTCTAAACACACATCACTTTGACATATTTATTGTCTCAAGCAGAGAGAATATTTTCCAACAGCTGTTTGAAGATCTGGTTATTGCAAAATGGGTCAAGAATCGATCACTTTTTCCTTCCTTCCTTCCTTCCTTCCTTCCTTCCTTCCTTCCTTCCTTCCTTCCTTCCTTCCTTCCTTCCTTCCTCCCTCCCTCCCTCCCTCCCTCCCTCCCTCCCTCTCCTTCTTTCCTCCTTTCCTCCCTTCTTCCTTCTTTCCTCCCTTCTTCCTTTCTTCCTTCCTTCCTTCCTTCCTCCCTCCCTCCCTCTCCTTCCTTCCTTCCTCTCCCCCCTCTCTCTCTCACACACACAAACACACACACCAATCTCAGAAAACCAAAGAATTCTGGGGCTCTTCAAAGGGACATTTCTCTTTGATGAAGACCCAGGGGGGGAAATGTCCTTTCACACCCCATGAGCACCATGGCAGCTGATATCTAACTAGTAAAACAAAGTGAACCTGGCATTTCATTCATCAATGGTGACTTTGCTGCATCCACTGGAGCAACTTCTTTCAAAATGGACAAGCCAGATTGTCTTTCAAGATCACAAAACTGGGACCAGCGATGATAACATTCCTTTCCGGGGTTCAAAAGCTGCATTAAAGTAGATGAACTGTAATCTGGACAGACGTAGCTGTGAAAGAACTCCTGAAGATTTCTGGAAGAACTCTTCCATGTCTCTGCATCTTTCTTCTGCCTCTTGCTGCCCTGGGATTCTTTTTATAATAACTCCTTCAGCTTTCCTCCTATTTTCTCCACAATCACAACCCTGTGCAGTGGGTTTGGGCTGGAAATGGCTGGCTCAAAGTCACCCAACCAACTTTCATGTTTAAGATGGGACTAGAACTCATAGCCTCCCTGACTCTAGACTGTTGTCTTAACCACTAAACTAAACTGGCACACATTTATACCCAGGAAGATTCAGTGCCCTTGAGTCAAACTCAGTGTCTTGTAATAACAATTGCAATAGTGCAAAACTTGCTACGTTCCTGGAAATTCCAATAACAAAGTTAGCAAATATAAATCTAGATATGCTTTAACATAATTGTAAACTTCCATTTCAGGTGAATTTTCATAGAGTTATGAGTTTCAATTCAATTCAATTTATTACAGTCCTAGACCAGAACAAATAAAAACACTTGGTAAATATACCATTAAAAATTCTAGGATAAAATAATAAAATATTTGATAAAACCCAGTCTGTCAATTATACATGGTCTAATTATACTAAAATGACAATCCATAAACTGTGTGGCCTGTTGTCAGTTTAATACTAAAAGGGAAAGAGATAAGCAGTGCAAGGGTTTGCCACATTTGTTATATTGCATAACTATGGTGGAATAGACATGTGTTTCCGATGAATTCCCAATGCTGCTATGCAGAATCTAGCCAGCTGATATCTTTGCCTACACTTGTCAGCTCTTCAAGATAGATAAGGCATCGGATCAATTCCAGGAATGCTTTTTACCATTGTAGGGTTGAAAGTTGAGTTAGTCTCTGCCCAGGGGTGAAATGCTCCCGATTCAGACCAGATTGCCTGATCTGGTAGCGATGGCGGTGGGTGGTTTGGAGAACCAGTAGCAAAAATCCCTGTGTCCGTCCCCCCCCCCCCCTCATTGCCCAGCTGAGCCACAGGATCATTAGAGGCTTTTTTTTTTACTTTTCAAAGCATTTTTTCTACAATCTCTTCCAATGAAAAAATGCTTTTAAAAGTTTTTTTTTAAAAAAGCCTCTGAGGATTGCATGGCTCAGCTGGGATCCTTAGAGACTTTTCAAAGCATTTTTTTCTGCAACCTCTTGGCTGAAGAGGTGGTAAAAAAAATGATTTTAAAAGTCTCTAATGAGCCAACTGAGTTGCCTGATCAGCAGAGAGGCATTTTTTTAAAAAGCCTCTCTGATGATCCCAGCTGAGTTGCCTGATCGGCAGAGAGGCTTTTCAAAGCATTAGAAAAAATGCTTTGAAAAGTTAAAAAAAAAAAGTTGGCCATGCCCATCCAGTCACATTACCCCCCCCCCACCAAGCCATGCCCACAGAACTGCATTTCACCCCTGTCTCTGCTCCATCAAATACCAAAGAAAATCAAGGTAGGATTGTATCGAGTTTCTTTCTCATGCTCTCACCATTCTCAAAACCGAGTCATGTTTTCCAAATCTTCCCATTTAACAGTTGGCTTATCCTTTCCTTAGTTCCAAAGTTGGGTCTCTATTACTTCCCAGTACTTGATCAGGAACAAAATGATAACTTCCATTTATGGTCATCAGCAAAGATGATGATTCTCAGGAAAGCTGTCATCCTGACTCTTGAATGTCAGAGCCATTTGAAAGATATCATTTAAAAAAAAAAGAACATTAGAAAAATATCCTGCTGGATCTTGCAACAGCTCATCCAATCCAGGATTTCTGTGCCAACCAGGTGAATTTGGGATAATAGGAACCCATATAAGGTAACCATATAAGGTAATTGGCTACCTTACATGCTTAACTAAAAGTTGGCTCATCTAAATCAAAGTCACATACAAAAGTGGCATTGCTCTCCAGGTTTTCTAGGCTGAAGTTTTCCTAACATTGCTGGGTGATCTTAAAGACTGAACCTGGGATTTTCTCCATGGATCAGTGAACTTCCACCCCTTCCACCTGCAATCCCTCAATTCACTGTCATGTATCTTGTCCAAGTTTAGTTGGGTGCCTTCGTGTTCTTGCTCTCTCAGTGCTGAAGGACACTTCTATTTCTGTTCGCAAAGGTCAGTGTCTTTCATTCAGAGCTTGTACAAATAATAATAATAATAATAATTGGCACTTTGGCTATTATCGAAAAGCTTTGGAAGATTTTCAGCACATTGAGCCGGCGTTCCATGCTTGGATAGGACAGGACACTGAGTCACCAATGGATTGAGATGCCTTAGCCATCAATCATAATCCATCCATGAAAGCGAGATCTCCGTTCTTTGCAAGATCTCTTTGGAACGAGGTGTTTCGTTTCTTCCCCACCCAATTCAATGAATCTAAAATTAAGATTTGGGAATGGGGTTCAAAATGTGGGGTAGAATTATCTTTTTTTAAAAAAAGTTTTTTTATTTTTTTACAAACATATCAGAGGTGGTATACAGCAGGTTCTGCCTAGTTCTGGAGAACCAGGTAGCAGAAATTTTGAATAGTTCAGCAAACTGGTAAATACCACCTCTGACCAGCCCAACCTCCATCTATTCTCTACCTCCCGAGTCCCAGCGGATCAGGAGGAAATGGGGATTTTGTAGTAGCATTCCCCTGGAGAGGGGAGGGAATGGAGATTTTACAGTATCCTTCCCCTGCCATGCCCACCAAGCCACGCACACCAAGCCATGCCACACCCACCAAGCCATGCCCACAGAACCAATAGTAAAAAAATTGAATCCCACCACTGAAGCATATCATTGTGTGAACAGTGTGGTACCGGAGTGTCATATATTTTAGTACAAATAAAACAATATTCTTCATATTTAATACAGTTGACAATCTTATAAAGTTTTAGTTATGGTACACATATTTTGTTGAGTTACAATCTTTCATTCTTTGATTATTCAGTATTTCAGTATGTTATTTTTATACCAATCTACAAATTCTAAATGTCACTCCTTTTGCTACAAATAAAATATTAATAATCATATTTGTTTTGTTTAACAAACTTATATACCGTGTTTCCCTGAAAATAAGACCCTGTCTTATATTTTTTTGAACCCTGAAATAAGTGTTTGACCTTTTGCCATGCACTCAAAAGCCCGGTTGGGCTTATTATCAGGGAATGTGTTACTTTGGGGAAAACAGGGTAGTTCTGATAGTAATATACAGATTTATATTAAATTATAATCTTCCATCGTTTATCCCCTTTCTAATTTTTAGTTCTACCACGGTTACATTTAAAAAATATCCCCTTTCTAATCACATTTTAATACAAATAAAATAATATTCATCATATTTACATTTGACAAGTTATATAATTCTAATAATAATAATACACATGCTTTTGTTAAGTTATAATCTTTCATTATTATATTGTTCAGTATTTCCATATATTGTTTTTATGTAAGTCAAATTCCACATATCATTCCTTTTACTACAAAGAGAATGTTAGTAATCATATTTGTTATATTTAACAAACTTACATAGTTCTACGAATAATGCACATATTTATGTTAAGTTATAATCTTCAATTGTTTAATTATTCAGTATAATTCTATATAGAATTATCTTTGAAGTAACAAGCGTACATTGCAGGTGATTTAAACATTGTGTTGCTAAAGCAACAACAGCTATATGATGTACAATATACTATATGATCCACAATATAATCATTCCATTTCTTCTGTCAATTCTATAGATTTTTTTTTTTTGATGGATGATAACTAATACAGGCGCTTCCCCCTCAAACCCTTACAAAATCCCTCTTGAAGTTTCAATGAATTATCATTTTTAATGTGACCAAAGGGGAATATTATTAAAGAGGTAAACTTTTTTCCTGCACATTTAATTAATTTAATTTAATATCAGAGCAGCAAGCAGCTATATTTAGTAATTGACTTCGAGTCTTCCAGTCAATTTAAATATCTCTTTAAGTATGATGCTGGGAAAATTAATATGTGATAATTTAGCATAATGCTCAATGACCTTGGACAGAGGGGCCCCCACAGGGGAAGATACCAACCAGAAAGTCTGTTAACTATAATGCAGTGATATTTAGCATGAAAAAAAGGAATTTGGAAATCCAAAACCTAACAGCAGTTACTTCTATTTCCCATCACATAGGAATGTTCACCTCCCTCTTTTTACCTTTTCATCACTTTTTCTTGTTATCTTCCTATGAAGATCAAGACTATCCATACAGATCGGTGAGTAAATGGTTACCGTTACCTGGAATTTCTAGATTTTTAGTTTCTTTATTTTCTATCCTTTTAATCTTTGTCATTATCGGCACTATGACTCCATCTGCCTCAGGATGAAAGTCTCTGCATGGAATGCTATAGACAGTAAGGTACCGTGATGATTCAGTACAATTTGGGGGATACTTGTGGTTTTTTTTTTTTTTTGTTTGTTTTGTTTTGTTTTGATTTGATTTTTCAATGTAGGGATGAAATGTTGTGGCCTATCGGCCAATGGAGCTGTTAGAGAGAGAGAGAGAGACAGAGACAGAGACAGAGACAGAGACAGAGAGAGGGGGGGAGAGAGACGGAGAGAGACAGACAGAGAGAGACAGAGAGAGAGAGAGAGAGAGAGAGAGAGAGAGAGAGAGAGAGGAGGGAGGGAGGGAGGGAGGGAGGGAAGGAGGGAGGGAGGGAAGGAGGGAGGGAGGGAGAGAAAAAAGCGGAGAGCCTGGGCCATCTGTCAGCCCTCAGACTGAGAATCAACAGCCCCCAGGTCTGGAGGTGGCTGATGAGGAACAGGAGGAACCGCTGGGTCCAATGCCTGACATGCGGATGCGCAGAAGGCAGAGGAGAGGAGAGCAGTGGAAATCTATGGGCCGGTCCTTGGGAAGGAAGAGCCACCACTGCGAGCAAAGCCCCACTCTAGCTCTGGGGATAAAAGGCAGGGGACGGAAATGAATAGATATGGCAGACAACTATTCATCTTCCAGACAGATGGGCTTGTTAGGCTGCATTGAGATAAACTTTTTGCCAGGATTGCTGGCGTTCCTAATAAAGGAATCTTTGAGTCAATTTCAGAGGGTTTGTGGTGTTTGGAGAACTGGGTCAGAACATGAAAGTAAGTGACTGGCCCGAGATCATCCAACCGGTTTCCATATCTTAAGAAGGATTAGAATTGAGGCTTCCTTGTTTCTAGTCCAGTCCTTCAGGCCCTGTACCCAACTGCCTCTGACATCCAAACAACAAAGAGGATTAGGGGACTGGAGGCTAAAACATACGAAGTATGGTTGCAGGTTGCAGGGTATGTTTAGTCTGAATGAAAAGAAGGACCAGGGGAGACATGATAGCAGTCTTCCAAAATCTCAGGGGTTGCCCCAAAGAAGAGGGAGTCAAGCTATTCTCTGAGGGCAGGACAAGAAGCCATGGGTGGAAACTCATCAAGGAGAGAAACAACTTAGAACTAAGGAGAAATTTCCTGCTAGTTAGAACAATTAATCAGTGGAACAACTTGCTCCAGAAATTGTGAATGCTCCAACACTGGAAGTTTTTAAGAAGGGGTTGGATAACCATTCATCTGAAGTGGTGTAGGGCTTCCTGCTTGAGCAGGAACTGGAAGGCTTCCAAGGTCCCAAATCTGTTATTCTGTTATCCTTTGTATATATTCAGATGTAAATGCTGCATTTGCTTGAATCCTCTACATCATGGAAAGAACAACACAGAAGAATATGGAGGAATCATAGAAGATACTTCTTTTCCTCTGAAGCCCCAGATTTGAGGAGGCCTGCGAAAATACTTCAGCTCGTCGGTAGCTCATTTTTCTCAATTTCCATCTGTAATGGACCCCGTTGCCTCCGGCTGACAGCAAAGGATGAATTCTTTCAGATGATCTGCCACCAGCGCATCTCTCTGGAACTCCTTCTGTCACTTAAAAGAGAGAATTGTATAGAAAGTTCTGTTCCCTATGTTGCATTTTTTCTTTTCTTTCTTTCTTTCTTTTTTTTTAAAAGATATCTCTTTCAAGCTCTGGTATTCTTCACCCAAGCTTAAAGAGTCCCTCTATCCCTCTGAAGCCAATGTTGGGTGGAGAGACCTCATTTTGGGAGAATGGAGAAGACAGAAAGCATAGAGGAGATGCCATTATTATTAACAATGATGGACGTATTTGGATTGGGGTTCCTAAAAATAGCCAGCTTGAGTTCTAACAGATGTGGGCAGCTTTCCCTCAATGCTCACGGTGTTCCCATTAAGGGGTGCAACCACTGAGCCAGTCTCTTGTGATTTATCTTTCAGTAAACAGAAATTATCTCCCAAAAGCATCAAGGGAAAACAAAAGGCAAGTTGCAACTTTTGCCAACGTTTTCTGGCAAGAGCCTTGATTCCTCTTCTTTGGAAGAGTTTGAGGAGAAGTTGGATAACACCTTTGGAGGAACCATTGATGTTTGGTTAGTACTGAGCCAAGGCCTGGATACAAGGGCCTCCGTGTCCACTTCTAATTATAGGATTTTTTTAAAAATTTATTTATATGCCGCCCTTCTCCGGAGACTCAGGGCGGCTTACAATGCATTAAGCAATAGCCTTCATACTTTTGTATATTTATATTTATACAAAGTCAGCTGATTTATACAAAGTCAGATTCTAAGGAGAACTGGAACACTGGCATTTCGTAAATTACATTCAAGTACAGATTTTGTTGGGGAAGAAATTGAGGTAGTGACAGATTTTATTTTCCTGGGCTCCAAGATTACTGCAGATGGGGGACTGCACCCAAGAAATTAAAAGACGCTTGCTTCTGGGGAGGAAAGCTATGGCAAATCTAGATGGCTTACTAAAAAGCAGAGACATCACCCTGCCAAGAAAAGTGCATATAGTCAAGGTGATGGTTTTTCCAGTTGCAATGGAGGGCTGTGAAAGTTGGACCATAAGGAAGGCTGAGTGTCAAAGAATGGAGGCCATTGAACTCTGGTGCTGGAGAAGACTCCTGTGAGTCCCTTGGACTGCAAGGTGATCCAACTGGTCAGTCCTAGAGGAGATCAATCCTAACTGCTCTTTAGAAGGCCAGATCCTGAAGAGGAAACTCTAATACTTTGGCCACCTAATGAGAAGGAAGGACTCCCTGGAGAAGAGCCTCATGCTGGGAAAGATTGAGGGCAAAAGAAGAATGGGACGGCAGAGAACGAGATGGCTGGATGGAGTCACTGAAGCAGTTGGCATGAGCCTAAATGGACTCCAGAGGATGGTAGAAGACAGGAAGTCCTGGGGGAATGTTGTCCATGGGGTCACAATGGGTCAGACATGACTTCGCAACTAACAACATAGATTCAGAAGAGCTATAGAAAGCTGGAAGAAAATTGGAGCAGAAATGAATAAGAACTAGTTCAGCCTATTCTTTGGAGACTTGATAATTATGATTTGGTTGTTAGAATCTCTATTTTGTCCTTTACTCATGATTTGAGGGATCACTTGAGGATAATGGCTGGCAAATCATAACAGTACTGCACAGACCATTTGCATGCAGAAAGTATAATTCCTGCTAATAACATCTGTGAATTATATGATGTCCAGGGGGATTCAGTTTGTAATTTATGAATCTACCCACGGAAGTGGATCCAGAAGCTCAAGAAATCCATGCTAGCTCAGGCTGGTAGTAAACAGATCCAAATCTTTAGGAGTTAGCTCTGACCGTCACATTACAGGCTTTCTTTCTAATTCAAAGACCACCCAAAACCATTCTGTATAGATAAAAGTTAATCTCTGATTTATCTCTGATACTTTATCAACTCTCAGGATATATGGCAGTTGTATCAACAGGCTAAAGCAGAGAGACTCTGCTTAAACCTGTAGAACGTGTTGCTTACATGCCAATTCATATAGATTTACTATGACATCAAGAAAGCTGACTTGTTCTATAAAGATTGAGGCTGGGATGAAAGCTGTTGAGATTCTGGTGGAATTTGACAAGGGATTCTTTTCCATCAGTCCAGGTGATAAAGATGTGTTTATAATCTCTTTCTCAGCCTTCTGTGATGATGCTTGAACTTCATTTCTCTTTTTCCCTCTTCCCTGTTTTGCTAAACATCTCTCTTTATTTCTTTCTTGCATTTTTCAATGATTGTATGTAAACCATTATGGGAACTTTCATTGGTCAGACAATGTCAACTTTGTTTATTGTTGATTTGGTTTTGTCCTATCTTTTTCTTCTTCTTCTTGTGCCATATCCATCATCGGACATTGGCGATCATGTTGGCAACCCTATTTTTATCAACAGCCTCATGAAAAGGGGCTGCTGAGTTTTGTCCAAACCAATCCCTTAGATTTTGAAGCCATGATGTTCTTCTTCTGCCTGGACTTCATTTGCCTTCAATCTTTCCCTGGAGGATTAAGTGAAGGATGCCGTATTTTTCCAGGTGTCACATCACATGTCCGAAATATTCTATCTTTTTTAGAATTGTTTAATGATCAATGTTATTCAAAAGATAGGTAGAAGCCCTGCTAAACTCCACAGTTACCATTAAATAAATCAAGGATAATTGATCTCAACATCTTCCATATTTATTTATTTATTTAGCGTATGGCTGGTTACACACAATATTAAAACACTTCATTTTTACAGGTTAAAAACAATTACAACAATAAAAAAAGCAGTAAGAAAACCTAAAAGGAAAACAGAAATAACATTTCAAAGTTTGATGTCGAGTTTGGAGATCCAGTCAGTAGCTGCCGTTGTTATGCAGAGGAAGTCCCTAGAATCTCCTGGATACCTTCTGTTAGGGCATTCCCTCACTCTATGCTGGATAGTCTGTCGGGGCGGCCCCACAATCACATTGTGCTGAAGGTGTCTTTCCCCATTTATACAAGGAGTCAGCACACACCCCATGAATTGTTCTAATTCTATTATATGTCACCCATATGTGTCAGGGTAGGCTCCTGGTTTTGATGGAGAAATGCCAGAATTTACCATCCATTCTGGACCTCGCACAAGAGAATGGCTGGCAAAATTCTATACAGATATCCTAACTTCCAGTAGGCTCCCTCCAGAATTTAAAAGAACCAAGGTAATTGGCATATTAAAACCCAGAAAAGAAAGCAATAAGCCAGAAAACTATCGCCCCACTGCTCTTTTAAGTGTCTGTTATACACATCTTCCATGGTATGTAACTGACATCATTTGTCCATACTAAAAACAGAATAACAGAACTTCCAACAGAATTTTGATAAAGTATTTTC
The DNA here is from genome assembly GCA_038048745.1 of Coluber constrictor foxii. Lineage (NCBI taxonomy): Eukaryota > Metazoa > Chordata > Lepidosauria > Squamata > Colubridae > Coluber > Coluber constrictor. The sequence goes on from CM075971.1 coordinate 5,768,789, forward strand.
ACTTTATCCCTTGACTGGCTGAAAAAGACACAAAAAGGTTTCAGGGGTTTTTTTTTGAAGAATGATAGGTTCCTCTTATCAGCTTTATTGACTGCCTCAATCCCATATGACATGTGAATCATGGTAACAGAATGATTCACATGGCCTCATTTATCGTAAAATAATAATGCGAACAGTAACCAATCACACCATCTCTACTGGCATCAGTAAGTGTCCATAATCAATTCTCTAGTCAAATCTTATCTTACTAAATCTCCCAGCCTCATTAAGAGTCACCACCAAGTGTGAAATCCATTGGTAATGTCCCTAAGAAGAACATTTTAGCTACCACGGATGTTGTACACAACCCCTGTCAAGGATATAGTTGTGAGATAACCAGGAACGGTTATGAAGCAGAACATAGAGTGTTTGCGCACGGAAACGGTGCTGTGAGTAGTTGTGAATAAACTGCATACAAACTGTTTTTTAAAGTAGTTTACTTATAGAGTAAGGTGAAATCATAGTCCTTTTACCAGTCCAAGTCTTAGCCATGCATAATCAATCCAGAGATACAAAACTTCTTATCGGTTCATAGAACAAGACATCAATCATTCAGGAACAGTATAAACAGTTCATAAAAGCAGTAATAAATAAACCATGATCAAATTGTCCATGTAAAGAGACCAAATATATCTACAACATAGCATCAGATAACAATATGGTGTAATGTCCACCACAGACCACAATCAAACTCTCCTTAAATACAGTTGCTACAGAGCTCATCCAATCAGGATGCAGAATGACTCAGCAATACCCTTAAAGCTATATTCTACATATTCATACTGTAAACATACAATGTTGGCTTATATATTACCTGGCCAACTAGTTAGGCAATGACCATTTCCTAACAACCCCATTCCTCACAAATGTGGATTTCAAGCCCTCAAGAACTTCATCTCTTTGATCAACGCATTGCTGCAGACATCATCTCCTTGGTTGTATCCAAGAGTGGGCTTCAAAAAATTTAGCAAAGGGTTTTCTGCCCGGTTACTGAGTCGGCATGGCCATGGTGGGTGTGGCCTAGTCGGTCTCCTGCACCACGGCGGGGGTGGGTGGGTTTTGCCCTCCCCGGGCTCCAGAGGTTTTTCTCGAGCCTCCAGGAGGGCAAAAACAGCCTCCCCAGGCTTCAGAGGCCCTCTGGGGGCTGGGAACGAGCCCATTTCTGACATTCCCAAACTTCCAGTAGGCCCATTTTTCATCCTCCCTGAGCCTCCGGGTGCACTCTGCACTTTCCTGCATCCAAAACAGGCCATGTGGGGACTCTGGGAGGGGCAGGGCAGGGTGGGAGGGCAGGGCAGGGCCAGGCAGGAGTGGGATTTGGGGATTTTCTGAATTTCACAGAATCTTAACTAAAGGTTTTCCTGAACCCCTGTGAACCCCCAGCAGCCCACCCCTGGTTATATCATTGTTGTAGAACATTGTACATTGTCCCAGTTACCCATAACTGGGTAACTGATCCCTTCTATTTTTTAAAATTTTTAGAATCTTTTATCTTGTTTTTAAACTTTCAGCCTAATTTATATCTGTTTTAGTACGATTTTAACTTTTTTGTATTGGTTTTTAGTTGGCTGTTCACCGCCCTGAGTCCGTCAGGAGAAGGGCGGTATATAAATTTAATAAATAAATAAATAAATAAATAACTTCTTTACCCATAGCAGCAACCTACACATGTAAAGCAGTGCTGGGTTGCTCCCAGTTCTGTCCAGTTCTATAGAACCAGTAGTAAAACCGGCTGGAGGCTCGGCCCACCCGCCACAACATGGGTGATCTGTGCACCCTACCGCTGTGAACCAGTAGTAAAGGCAAGTAGAACCCACCCCTGATGTAAAGAGGAGAGAATGCCCAGTCCGTGTGATTGTGTATGGGAGCCCTGGAGCAAAGAGAGAGGCAGGCTCAAATTAACACCTAATAGTAGCTGCTTCTGATTTCTCCAAAGCTGTCACTGGCATGCTGTCACCCAGCTAGATTTTAAATTAAAGCCCTTTAAGTGGCTCACTCTTTTTGTGTAGTGAAAGATTATTAGCTTCTGTCACCCAGTGACTCGAGTTCCTTCTCCGTGTAAAGCTAGTGGGAGACGCATGACCTTTTCAATTCAACCCTCGCTGACTTACTACTTATGCGGCTGTAATTTCTCAGCGTCTCAATCAAATCTAGGTGGCTAAGAATTGAGAAATAGCAATACAGAGAGAAAGAAAGAAAGAAAGAAAGAAAGAAAGAAAGAAAGAAAGAAAGAAAGAAAGAAAGAAAGAAAGAGGACTCCGAAGAAGGCTCAAAAGGAATAGAATAGAATAGAATAGAATAGAATAGAATAGAATAGAATAGAATAGAATAGAATAGAATAGAATAGAATAGAATAGAATAGAATAGAATTCTTTATTGGCCAAGTGTGATTGGACACCCAAGGAATTTGTCTTGGTGCATACACTCTCGGTGTACATAAAAGAAAAGATACGTTCATCAAGAATCATAAGATACAACATTTAATGATAGTCATAGGGAACAGATAAACAATCAAATCAAATTAGGAAACATAAATATAAATCTTAAGGATACAAGCAACAAAGTTACAGTCATACAGTCATAAGTTGGAGGAGATGGGTGATAGGAACAATGCAGAAAATTAATAGTAATGCAGACTTAGTAAATAGTTTGACAGTGTTGTGGGATTTAGTTGTTTAGCAGAGTGATGGTGTTTGGGAAGAAACTGTCCTTGTGTCTAGTTGTTCTGGTGTGCAGTGCTCTATAGTGTTGTTTTGAGGGTAGGAATTGAAACAGTTTATGTCCAGGATGCAAGGGATGTCCCAGCCCTCTTTTTGACTCATGCAGGATACAGGTCCTCCATGGAAGGCAGGTTGGTAGCCATTGTTTTTTTCTGCAGTTCTTTTTTAAAATTTATTTAAATAATTTTTTATTGAGTATTTTACATTTTAAAACCAAACACAAAATAGCAAAAGAAGTCAAGAGACAAGGGGAAAAAAAACACACACACACACATTTTCTGCAGTTCTAATTGTCCTCTGAAGTCTGTGTCTGTCTCATTGGGTTGCAGAACCAAACCAGAAAGCTATAGAGGTACAGATGACAGACAAAAACCCCAAAGGAAAAAAAAGAAGTGCTTTGAATTGTCTACATGAATAAACATCTGGCACCCTCTTCCAAATGTCCATCAATTAACCGCCCCCAAAGGATGGAAGGCATCATGGCTTTGGTCTTCAGCATACATGCACACGCCTTCTGGAAGCATTAATATGAGAGACTACCTTGGAAGACAACTCAAGTCCTACAGGTAGTAGAGAAAAGACAAAGATAAGGACATCATTTAGAAACCAATTTGCACTGGCTTTGAAGCCCGGGCAATCAATATATTTCTAGTTTAAATTCAAGGTGTTTGGGAGTGTGAGACTTGCAATAACAAGTAGAAATGGGGAAGAATCTTCATTTCTATGAGTTGCCCACTCATAGCTTCGCCCACCACAAAGCTAAAAAGAAATCCAGTTTTTTTTTAATCCAGTTTTTTTTTTAATGGAAGTGCCTTTCTGATCCACCTCTTCTTCTCAAAGAGGCCAGATCTCAGGGAATACATTGAATGAAGGTTTTTGAGGTTGACTGACAGTCATAGACTGAACTTTGGTGGGAAACTCACAACTTTGGGCAGAAGGTAATAGAGAAGGCCCTTGGTTTGAGGATGATAGCATCCTGTTTAAGGGAGCTGGTAAAAGAAAGCAAGAATCCAGTTCGAAGAGCCAATGCTTCATTGGCTCAAGGTTGGATTAAAACCATCAAGAGAGATAGGTCTTTGAAATTGCTCTCATCCTATGTTGTATGAACCCAGCCAGAACATAATATGAAATTGCAAGAGATCAGAGGTTCCTGCTGCATCCAGCTGTGAAACTTATCCTTCGGTGGAAGAGAATTACGTATCTGCTACTATCTTCGAAACAAATATGTTAGGTGGTCAGATCAAACCAATCTTTCAAAAGCATCTGGTGGCCCCTAAAGACAGGTCCTTCTGCCTTCTTCTTGTAAGCTTTCAAGAAGCAGAATAAATGCTCTGGACCTGATAAAATGAATGATGAGCCACCAAAGCTTATGCAATCATACATTTGTTCATATTTAAGGAGGTAACTATGACTCTCCTTTAGATTTACTTAGTCTTTGCAATCATCTAGGGAGCCTCTTTTTAACAGAGGACAGAAAAATAGCTCCAGGCTATTGTTATGAACATCTAGGTGTCATATTTACGATGTACAGATTTTTAGAACTGGTTTGCCTCTGGGTAGCTTAGAGTTCTGCCTTGGGCAACCACTGCATGTACTTCTACAATTCAGTAACTGTGGGATAACCACGAGGTAGATCTAAATCAGGGAGGTTCAGGCATCTACTTCAGGTGCACATACAGTTCCCATATTCATATTTAGTAAGAAAGGACATTTGCTTCTTCGTGGCATATCAGAGCAGTGTGCCTATTACCCACCCTTTACATGTGCCTTCCATGTGAAGGGAAGGGAAGGGAAAGGGAAGGGAAGGGAAGGGAAGGGAAGGGAAGGGAAGGGAAGGGAAGGGAAGGGAAGGGAAGGGAAGGGAAGGGAAGGGAAGGGAAGGGAAGGGAATTCTTTATTGGACAAGTGTGATTGAACACACAAGGAATTTCTCTTGGTGCATATGCTCTCAGTGTACATGAAAGAAAAGATACATTTGTCAAGAATCATAAGGTACAACACTTAATGATAGGGTACAAATAAGCAATCAAATCATATTAGGAAAGAGTCTATATAAATTGTAAGGATACTTTAATGTTCCAAGCGTCCATTCAAGTGTTGCTTGAATGCTCCAAGTGTCTCATAATATCTCTCTTTCTGTCTCTTTCCAACAATAATTTTTCTCTTTGGTTCTGTTTCTTTTTCTTTTTTTTTCTCTTTCTCTCTCTTTTTGTTGCTTTCTTTCTTTTTCTGCCATCCCCATCCTTCTCTCCTGGTTATCTTTGTTACTTTGAAATAGTCATTGGCAGAGGAATTTCAAAAATAAATATAAATAAATAAATGCTGGGACACCCATTGCCATAGAATCAAATATTTCTTTCACCTGAAAGAGGAGGAGGAGGAGGAGGAGGAAGAGTGGGAGGAGGAGGAAGAGGAGGAGGAAGAGGAGGAGGAGGTGGTCAGGCTGTTCAAAGTTCAAACTTTGAACTGGAATTTTAAGCTCTAATGCATTAACCTTTAACATTAGTGACAAATGGTGGCTCTACTTCGGAACAAGGTATTCAAGATTTGCAAAGAAAGCACCTTTGCCAGATAAATGTGCCATCCTTTAACACAAAGAATTGTTTCACCCAAGGACTCAAAACCTCCTGCATTTTAACTGAGTCCACAATATGAAAACATTCACACATACCCCACCCCACCCCGAGCTTTAGCAAGAAAGAAGAAGAGAAAGATTAGCAAAGGACTCTAAAAAGCTGTTAAAAGACAGAAGGGAAAAGGGAGGAAGGATTTGTTACAATACATCGATCGATTTTTCAAAAGCTGGCATTTGTGGGAGATCAGAAAGCAATTGATAGGTTCAACTAATTTTTGGAGCATTGGATCCTGAAACATGAACTTGTTGCAATAGCTTTCTTTTGAACAGAGCTTATTCCAACATATTAATGGTGGACTCATTGTTTTTGGACACCCTGATGTTCTTTTGAAAAAGGAGACGTGGTGGCTCAGTGGCTAAGATGCTTGTCGATTGAAAGGTCAACAAGTTCAGTAGTTCGAATCCCTAGTGCCTAGTGCAATTCAGTGGTTCGAATCCCTAGTGCCGTGGAATGGGATGAGCTCCCGTTCCTTGTCCCAGCTTCTGCCAACCTAGCAGTTCGAAAGCACATAAAAAATGCAAGTAGAAAAATAGGGACCACCTTTGGTGGGAAGGTAACAGCATTCCGTGTGCCTTTGGCATTGAGTCATGCCAGCCACATGACCATGGAGATGTCTTCGGACAGCACTGGCTCTTCAGCTTTGAAAAGGAGATGAGCACCGCCCCCTAGAGTCGGGAACAACTAGCATATGTATATGCGAAGGGAACCTTTACCTTAATGTTCTTTTGAATTTGGAAATTTTCAGGAGGACAACAGAAATGGATATTTTAATCGTGGCTCCCTTTTGCACAAAAGCTATTTCACACACTGATTTTTGCTTTAGAAGGATCATTGGCTTTGGTTAGGCTTTTGAATTACATACTAATGACAGGGAAACGAACAGGAAGACAACACAAATAGATACTGCAAGCTTTTATGATCACAGAAAATGAATCTGCAAGGTTGGGAGGAATCCCCTTTCCATCAAGATCTGAAGATTTGACTTCGCTTGGCGTACCTCGAAACATATTCGGCGCCTGGGAGTCCCAATTAGAGGAGTATTTAAAAATGCAAGCTCGCCTACTGATGTGTATTTTGAGATGGTAGTTATTCAAACTGGAGCAGAAGCAAAGGAAACCCACAAGGTTTGTCCTCTGAAATCAATACAACACAAAAACAAGATGTGCCACTGGGATGACAAATGTGGAAATCATGAGGAGGAAAACAGTAGGATTCTTATCACCTACAAATGAAACAGGAGAATAATTTATCAGTTGTTGTTTTTTCCAAAACTGATGGTTCTTTCATTACATAATTAGCAGTCAGATTTTCTGATGTTCAGGAGGAGTGTCTATGGAGATTCTCACTCATCCCGGGCATGCTTGTCCCAAAGGTGCTTTTTCAAAAGGCAACTGGGCTTCGTTTTTCCTTGAAGATGTTTTGCTTCTCATCCAAGAAGCTTCTTCAGCTCTGACAACATGTTCAGGAGGTTTCAAGCATGTGTGTATATACTCCCCTGTGTGTGAGAGAGAGGGAGAGGGAGAGGGAGAGGGAGAGGGAGAGGGAGAGAGAGAGAGAGAGAGAGAGAGAGAGAGAGAGAGAAACACACAGAGAGAGACAGACAGAGAGAGACAGACAGAGAAACACACACAGAGAGAGATAGAGACAGATAGAAAGAGAGAGACAGACAGAGAGAGAGAAATTCAGAGAGAGGGAAATACAGAGAGAGACAGAGAGAGAGAAAGAGAAAGACAGACAGAGAGAGGAAAATACAGAGAGAGACAGACAGAGTGACAGGGTGAGAGAGAGAGAAACAGAGAGTGAGAGAGAGAGAGTGAGAGAGAGTGAGAGAGACAGAGAGAGACAGACACAGAGAGAATGGGGAAATCACATTGCTTTAATAACCCCAATCTACCTTTGCCATCTCTGCGGGAATTTCCCCTCACCATGTCATTGATTCATTCCAAATTCTGCTTTTTGCAGTCATTCCCAAGCATTATCCCTGGCTCCTCCCTCTGGTGAGATCAGTAATAATCACATCTTTTAATTTCTTTCTTTTCCTACCGAGATGACAAGCCCAATGCTTCCCCCCTCCCACTCTGTTTTTCTTTCGTTTTCTTTCTTTTTTCTCCATCCCAGTGCTGTAAATGATATTGTGACAAATTCCAGTGAGTTTGGAGAACGGAGGAGGCAAAATAATGATGTATGATCACAATTTCTTGCAAAGGAAAACTCTCCTTGCTTTGCTGAAAACTTTGGTTAGAGAACACCACTGTGCTAGCAAATGGAACGCTGGGCCAATCAGTCCCATGATGAAACCTCTGATATCTGAGGCCGGATCCTGGTTTCCTTGCAAACAATCTCTGTCTTCCTTTATTCCTCTTCGCTGTCAGAACTGAGAATTTCCTTTAAAAAAAAATGCATGCATTTCATGAATGTTCCATATTTTAACCGCTGAATAAAAATGCTAATATCTCTGTCCAGTTCTCAGTGGGCTGTGTGCTTTTCTGACATTTTCATTCCAAAAACATCTCGGTGCCTTGGTCTTTTTAAGGTGTCGAGCTAGAAAACTGGAGGCTGTGAATTCTAGTTTCACCTTGAACATAAAGCCAGCTGTTTCACGTAGAGTAAATAAACACACTACAAGCCATCACTTTTCAGAAACCATCCCACTTCTGACACCATGTTTCAAGTGGAGGAAGTAAGCACACTACAGGCTGGAAACTGCGGAAATCTTTATACTAGAGAGTGAGTAATACAACAGGAACAGGAAATGCATCACTGGAACAATAGAGATGAATCCTAGAGGGGCAATGTTGTTAGTGTTTGCAGCAATCCAACCAGCACACAAGCAAATAATTCAGCAGTATTCATTTATATAAGAAACTTCTTTATATACAATACCCATGCAACAGAAGCCATAACCAAAACTCAGAATCCAGAAGTACAGAAGCTATATATTACAGAGGCTATATTGCAAGGATAAACCAACTCTTTTATGCAAATCAGTCAAGCTAAACCACGCCCAGGCTCCAAACTGTCTAAGACACCAAACAGTCCCCATTGGCTGACCTCTTACCATGTCTATTCCAATTCATGACCTCTTATACCCTGACAAATGTGATAAAGGAACCAACTGCAATAGAGAGGAATGATATAGCTGCATATAAGGTAGACATATTGCCTGTAACACCAGCTGAGTGATCTTGAGCCAGTCACTTTCTCTCAGCCCTGAGAAGAAGGCAAGGAAAACCACTTCTGAAAAACTTTGCTAAGAAAACTTCAAGGACTAGTCCAGGCAATCTCTGGGAATTGGATAAAAATGAAGTAGGGGGAAAATGGAATAGATAACCTTCTCATTATCATTTCTATGCAATGGCAGAGAAAACTGTTGGAAATGTAAGGGCCAAGTCTTTTGAATGCTCCAAATAGACTGGATTTCAGCTCCCACAATCCTACAATCAAAGTGGAGGAAGGTAGTTCCCACGCAGTGTTTTACTGTCATAAACTCAGTTGGAATTACAGAATTATTCAACATCAAAACAAAAACACAAACAAACAAACTCTCAGACTTAATTGACCTCCATTGCATTTACATAGAAATTTGAATAAATTGTCTCGTTGCTGGAGATGCAATGAAATTAATGCTTCCTTTAAACGTATGTTTGTTCAGTGTTTTATAATTGTTCCATTTTTGGAATACATTATTACAAGTAATAACTCAGCTTTGAGACAAGATTTAATCTTCAGATATTCATGTTCTTTTGAACTATGGGTCTATCGCCTGGAAATTGACATCTGGATGAAGAAAGTGATTTTTTTTCTATCTTACTAATAGCTAAAAGATATCCTTCAACATTTGTAAGATAAATGTATGGCCCAAACTATTCAGTGGATAGGAAAATTGATTTATTAGCAATTTATGAATGGATCTCATGTGGCTATAGATTAGCTATGGATAATTAGAATCAAATATTTTATTCTATTTTTTTGAAGTGCTTATTGACATTGCATATTTATCCATGTCTTGTATGTTTTTGTTTCTCTTTAGTTTTCTTTAAGGTTTTTTTTAAATTGTGTATAACTTTCTGCATCGTTCCTTTTTATTTTTGTTCCTTCTGCTTGTCTTTCATATTCAGTTAATATTAAAAAATGGAGAAAGGATTGAGAATTCCACTCCAAGTATCCAGCAAATAACTACTATCCACAAATTCTTGTATAAACAAAATACTATCAAGATTTCACAGTACTTTTAAATTCTGTCCAGTTGGTCAAATATGGCAGCCAGTCCATAGTTAGGTTTTGGGTGTTAGACTTCTGCAACAAACATTGTAAAGGAAAGTCATAGGAGGTGGGTCATTCAGCCACTCTTTACTTTGAACTCTTTTTCTTGGAGAATTAGGCAAATGACCATGTTCAGTTGTGCCGCTATAGCTGACCGGTAAAGTTAATAGAGAGTAGAGTAGAGTAGAGTAGAGTAGAGTAGAGTAGAGTAGAGTAGAGTAGAGTAGAATAGAATAGAATAGAATAGAATAGAATAGAATAGAATAGAATAGAATAGAATAGAATAGAATAGAATAGAATAGAATAGCAGAGTCAGAGGGGACCTTGGAGGTCTTCTACTCCAATCCCCTGCCCAGGCAGGAAACCCTACACCAGAAATGGTTATCCAACATCTTCTTAAAAATTTCCAGTGTTGGAGCATTCACAACTTCTGCAGGCAAGTTGTTTCACTGATTAATTATTCTAATTGTCAAGAAATTTTTCCTTAGTTCTAAATTGCTTCTTGTTCTATTCTCAGGTGCTTTGAAGAATAGTTAGTGAAGTCCCTTCTGTGACTCAGTGTGTTTGGTGCTGAATGGGTTAAATGACTGGATCATTTGCCCCCCATTTTGTTTTTCCCATAAAGCACTTGCCCTTCCATTTACCAAATTAAGCTTGTGGTAGAAACAGGTCTACAAGTATGAATGAACGCTGATTAAAGTGAATTTGCGCTCTCCATGGTGCTGAAAATTTAACTCCACACGTATTTGATTTTATTTTCAGCTTTCATACCATTGGGCAATATAGTATTGTAGGCTATCGTGCTCCATTAACATTACCTGCTCGGTCAAAGATTGCAATCTAGGGATGTGTTTTGAAATCCAAAGGTTGCTCTTGTTGGCAAAACTAGTTTTCCTCTTTATCATGTATCTTTAACCATCCTGATTTTAGAAGTGTCAGTTGGTGAGCTGTAGTTGGGAATAAAAAGGAGAAAATCTTATTGCATGAAGGAAGCCCAGTTGCTTAAGATTAGATCTGTTTGAAGTTTGTTTACAGTCCAAGACCAATCATTTAAAATACATGAAATAGAGCATGTGTGGGTGTAAGAACCAGGGTAGAAGGAATACTGATGCCTTTGAATTTCAGTGTTGGAGAAACTCCTGAGAATATTATTGATAGATGAGAGCACACAACCCAAGGGATCATCAAACAAATGAACTCAGAGTTCTCACTCAAGGCTCAAATTATGACCAGGTTCAAATGATACGACTTGGGATAAGTTATGCAAGGAGTCAGTTCTCTAGAATAGTTTCTAAGACTTGGAAAGATGGAAGCAAAGAGAAGAAGAGGATGATCAATGTCTATGGATATTCTCAATAATCCAGCTCATAGTTATCCCAAAGGTGCTTTTTTTCAAGAGACAATTGGACTTTCTGGTTTTTCTTGGAAGACATTTTGTTTCTCAGGCAAGAAGTTTCTTCAGCTCTGAGCAGGTAACCATGAGTTCTAGTCCTGCCTTAGCCATGAAAGCTGGCTGGCTGACTTTGGGCCAGTTGGCCTCTTTCAGCCCAATCCATTTCACAGGATAGTTGTGGGGAAAATAGGAGGAGAAAAGTATATTAGATATATTCACCACCTTGAGGGGATCTATAAAAATATTAAAAGGAGCAGTATGCTTCTTCCCATATTTAGGTAGATCAGGTTGCTTCAATAGAAAACCCATTTAATCTTCCCTGGTACAAGCTGACAAAGAGAGGAGAAACTGTGGCTTAGAAATTAATGCATCTGCCTAATATGCAAGCAAGCCCAGGTTTGAATCCCAGAAGGGTATGGCTAGCTGATGAGAGCTAAATAGCTTGAAATAAATCTATACTAGTCTCCCTTTATTTCTTTGTCAGTAAATATAAATTTAACACAAAATAGTTTGTCGTGAAAGCGACTGCCTGAGGGCTCCTGGATTGGGGTTGAAAGGTGAAAAGGAAGCAGTATGTTCCTTCCCATATTTGTGTAGAGAGATTTGCTTCAATAGAAAACCATATAGATACAGATATAGATATAGATATAGATATAGATGATATAGATATAGATATAGATATAGATACACACACACATGTATGTATGTATGTGTATGTGTATGTGTATGTGTATGTGTATATGTATATGTATATGTATATGTATATGTATATGTATATGTATATGGTGGACAACCAATTAAATTAGTGTTCAATTACTGGACAACTAGTTAAATAAGAGCCAGCAGTGTGCAGCGGCAGTCAAAAAAGCCAATGCTATCCTAAATTGCATTAACAGAGGGATACAATCAAGATCAAGTGAGGTACTAATGCCACTCTATAAAGCCTTAGTAAGACCACACCTAGAATCCTACATCCAGTTTTGGTCACCACACTATAAAAGAGATGTTGAGACTCTAGAAAGAGTGCAGAGAAGAGCAACCAGAATGATGAGGGGGCTGGAGGCTAAAACATGCAATGAACTGTTGCAGGAACTGGGCATGGCTGGTCTAGTGAAGAGAAAGCCCAGGGAAGACATGATAGCAATGTTCCAATATTTGAGGGGCTGCCACAGAGAGGAGGGGGTCAAGCTATTTACCAAAACACCCGAAGGCAAGACAAGGAATAATAGATGGAAACTGAACAAGGAGAGATTCAATCTGGAAATAAGGAGAAATTTTCTGACCGTGAGAGCAATCAACCCATGGAACAGAAGTTGCCTTCAGAAGTTGTGGGAGCTTCATCACTGGAAGCTTTCAAGAAGAGATTGGACTGCCATTTGTCAGAAATGATGTGGGCTCTCCTGCTTGGCTGGGGGATGGACTAGATACACACAGACACACGAACAAAAAAAATAAAGCATCCCCATGAAGGAATACCGCCATGAGTTGCTAAAGTGGCTCGCAATTCCTTTCCCTGTAGCTGGAATTGAAAGAGAGAGGATCTTTCTTCCTTCAGGAATTAGAACAGGAAGAGCTTGCATGTTGTGTGTGGGGGTGGGGGTGGGGGTGGGGATTTCGGTGTCAAGTCTCATGCTACTGCCTGAAGAATTATTCCAGGGGAGTTTTGAAAAGGGTTGAAATGGATGACGGCATCTTCGACCTCACCAAAGAGCCGCAGTGATACAACCCAAGGAATTCTTGAATGAAAGATATAATGGGACGATTAATGCTTTTCGTGGCTTGCTGCTGCTGTTTTTTTTTTTTTTAATTCTTCCACCAACAACAAACAAGCAAGCAAGCAAAAATGAAAACCAGCTCAATCAAAACATTTCCATCTGGGATTCCTGCTGCTGTCACTGCTGCTGCGGCACAGATATGAAAGATCCGTTCCCCAGGACTGCTAAATTGTCTCCCCTGTCCTGGAGATAGTCAGGCTTATCTTCCGAATGCAGGCAAGAGCATCCCGCCAGCCGGCAGAGAATTCCGTCAAGGAATTCTCCCGCTTGCAATTACGTCTGAACTTTTGAATGGAGAAGCCCCTCTGGCTCGCCCTTGACCTTGCGATGCTCAGGGTCTGTCAGTTGGAGTACAGAATCGGAATGTAGAAGGCTGGAGGGAATTTTGTGGTTTTCTTCTTCCACCTCCTTCTCCTCCTGTTCTCATTTCCTCTTATCTTCCTCCTTCTTCTTCTTTTCTCCTCCTCAACTTCTCCTCCTCTCCTCTCCTCCTCTCCCCTCCACTCCCCTCCTCTCTCCTCCCCTCCTCTTCTATCTCCTCCTCTCCTCCTCTCCATTCTTCTCTTCCTCCTCCTTACCTCCTTTTCCTCCTCCTCCTCCTCCCCCTGTTCTCCTCCTCATTTCCTCTTATCTTCTTCCTTCTCCTTCTTTTCTCCTCCTCAACTTCTCCTCCTCCTGTCCTCTCTCTTCTCCTCTCCCCTCCCCTCCTCTTTCCTCCTCTCCATTCTGCTCTTCCCCTTCCTTACCTCCTTTTCCTCCTCCTCCTTCTCCATCTGCTCTTCTCCTCATCTCATCTCATCTCATCTTATCTTTTCTTCTTTTCCTCCTCCTCCTCCTCCTCCATCATCTCCTTTAAACTTTGTACCTTTATTATTCAAACTGTGTGTTGACAAAATAAGGATAAAACACAGAAAGGTCATCGCAGGTTTAAGAGCAAATGAACAAGAAGGAAGGAAGGAAGGAAGGAAGGAAGGAAGGAAGGAAGGAAGGAAGGAAGGAAGGAAGGAAGGAAGGAAGGAAGGAAGGAAGGAAGGAAGGAAGGAAAGTATCAATAGCACTTAGACTTATATCCTGCTTCACAGTGCTTTACAGCCCTCTCTAAGCAGTTTACAGAGTCAGCGTCTTATCCCCAACAATTCGGGTCCTCATTTTACCCACCTCAGAAGGACGGAAGGCTGAGTCAAACTTGAGCCCGGTGAGATTTGAACTGTCAAATTGCAGGCAGCCGGCAGGCAGCAGAAGTTGCCTGCAGTACCGCACTCTAACCACTGCACCACCACAGCTCATGATCTGTAAATCAAATTTTTGACTCTAATAAGAAATCAACAAGCCACTGTGGCATCATGGCAGAGATATACTGTCACCCTTTCAGCCCAGCCCTTGTTCGATTAGACCTTGTCAAATCCTTTCGAAAATAAATCATCCATCATTCTCACCATTCTCATGAGTGAATAGAACTTTCCTAATTTTTTTTCAAAACACAATGTATGGTTGCAAAGAGAAACCACTAAGGAAATACGTTCTCACATCGTTGATGTTTGTGGGACGATTGGGGGGTGAGTTCAGGGTCTCTTCCATTGCATTTCTTGAAGGTAACTATAGATGACAATTTTAGTTACTAGGTAACAAAGACCTGGGTAGCCTATAAAAAAGACCTAATCAAGTACAATAATAATAACAAGTTGCGATTAAATTATGCTAGTGTCTTGGGTTTCTATATAACTCTGAGCACCTTTGTTGTACTCAACAAAGAGGATGTGGATTGTATTGTGACACTTTGCTGGGAACAAGGCCAGAATATGAATAACAACAGAGAAAGGAATATTCCCCCCCACCCTTGAAGTGGGGGGGAAGCATATCTCTTCTTTTTCTGTCTTTCTTCTCAGAGGAAGGAGCGTAATAACATAGAGACTATTTTAAAAAGAAAAGGTAATAGAGTCTTCTTAACACTCAGCTCTATCAGTTGCCCAAACTCCACCCCCACCCCCCGAAAGGGATTATGGGGTTGTTAAAAGAGAAGGAGGAGGAGGATATAATGCCACGATACAGTGGGAAAGAACCAGGGGTGGACTTCAAAAATTTTAGCAAGGGGTCCTCTGCCCGGTTGCTGGGTGGGTGTGGCCATGGTAGGTGTGGATTAGTCAGCCTTCTGCACCATGGCGTGGGGTGTGTGTTTTTGCCCTCCCCAGGCTCCGGAGGCCCTTTGGAGGCTGGAAACAGGCCTGTTTCAGACCTTCCCAAACTTCCGGTAGGCCCGTTTTTATGTCCTGCCAGAGCCTCCACGTTCACCCCTGCGAGCCCCCAGCAGCCCACCCCTGGAAAGGACCCTCTTATGCAAGAGAGGCAGAACAATTTGCTTAGAAAAGATTTCCCCTTAGGCAGGACAAAGATAAGGGCCACCTTGAATATTCTGAAGAGATGAGAAGTTCTGGTTTTCCATCTGAACTGAAGGAGATGGAGTCACCCTGGTGTAAAACATACCAGGGGGATATACAGTAAGAAATGTGCTGGATCAGCTTTGCTAGAAGGTGTTTGTTTTTGTTTTTTAAAGTAGAAGTCAGAGAGATCTGCAGAGGTGACCTTGGTAAAAAAAATGTGCAGAAACAGCTCCAAACACATGTGTTAAAATCTGGGAAACAAAGACAAGATGACAAGGAAGCTCAGGCTGGCTGCAGTCGTATTCACTGGGGTATAAGGAGGAGGAGGGAAGGGGAAACACCGCCAAGCTTTCAAGATTGATGACAGCCCTTCGAGGCAGTCCAGGTGAGGAAACAGACTCCACTGGACCACTTGGAGTTATGCTTTATCAAAATTGGGTACGGAGACAAAAATCTCCCCACACAGAATTGCAAAGCTGGTGAATTCTCACCCCGAAGGAACATTCAGTGTGGAGGCAGGACATTTTCATTCTGAACAGAAATAAAACCTGTTCTGGTTAGATAGACTTTAAACTTTGAAATTCTCAGGCCTAGATATACGTGATGACCAGGCTGAGCCTGAAGGCAGGGTCAATGTTGTGGTCCACTGAGGACAGTGAGGAGGCTGGGGAGGACAATGGGCCAGTCCTGGAGTCAGGGGAAGGCCCGGACAAGAGCTCTGCATTGGAGGCAGAGATGGGGCCAGGGCCATCTGGGAGCGATGTACAGACTGTGGAGCCTCCAGAGGCGGATAGCAGACAGGCAGAGGAACAGGGGGAGCCTGTTCCTAGTGCACGCATGTGAAGAGCTGCCAGAAGGCAAGAGCAGGTAAAGCAGAAAGGACGACTCAGGAGTAAGGCCAGGAGATGACTGGCCCCTCCCAGAAGGTTTAAAAGAGCAGCAACAGCTCTTGGGTTCTTTGTGGAAAAGCAACGTTGCTAAATTCATTTCTTTTGCCAAGAAAAGCCTTCGGCAGGGTGCCAAAGGAGACGAAGGTTGGTGATAAGGCTGAAGGACTGTTTATGAAGAATTTGTTTTGGACTTAATTTGGACTAAGATGAGAATAAAGTCATTCTCAGCTGTTCTAATAAAATATGTTTGTTTTGGACTGATTGTGGCTGGTAATAACTATGTGGACCTAGGCCACAACAGTCAAATGTGTCATCAGTTTGGAGTCACTAAGGCAGGGGTGTCAAACTCAAGGCCTGGGGGCCGGATCCAGCTTACAGGTTGCTTAGCTGCAGGGCTGCCCTGGAAAGAACGAAGGACCGGCACGCGATGCCTCTGCCAGCAAAAAAGGTTGTGTGTGGCCCTCCCGAGTTCCGTTTTCTCTGACAGAGGTTTGCAGCACTGGAAGCTTTCAAGAAGAGACTGGCCTGCCATCTGTCAGAAACAGTGTAGGGTCTCCTCCTTGGGCTGTGGCTTGAGCTAGATGACCTATGTCCGTGATGGCGAACTTATGGCAGGGTGCCACAGGTGGCACACGGAGCCATATCTGTGGGCACATGAGCGTTGCCCTACCTCAGTCCAGCACGCATGTGCACACTGGCCAACTGATTTTTAGGCCTTCCGGGCCCACCGGAAGTCAGGAAACAGGCTGTTTCCGGGCCTCCCGAGGGCCTCCAGGGGAGCGGGGAAGGCTGCTTTCACCCTCCCCAGGCTCCTAGAAAGGCTCTGGAGCCTGGGGAGGGCAAAAAAATGGGCCTACCAGGCCCACCATGCCATTGTGTGTCAAAAGCAGTGGGAGTGGGGAGGTCACACCCATATGTGTAGAGGGATGGGGCGCATTGAATTATGGGTGTGGGCACGTGCGCACACAATCCCCCCCCCCCCATTGCTCTCATTTTTGGCACACGATGGCAAAAAGGTTAGCCATCACTGACCTATGTTATAGGTCCTATAACATCCCTTCCAACTCTGTTCACCTGTAATCTGAGTTTATCAAAAACATTCCAAGGTCATGTTGCAGTCTGCATTGCGTTTGCCTCTTTCCTCGCCTTTGTAATGTAGCAGGCCAAAGTTGTACAAACTCCAGTTCTGTTTTTGCTCAGGGCTGCTCAGTAAGAACCTGATTTTTTTTATTCTTTTTTATTTTTGCTAGGAGCCTGTTTTGACGTACCCTGCCTTGTTGGTTGCCTGCCTAATAAACCGATGTTGTATCTTCAAAGCCATTTGGTTGCTTTAGGCAAGCTGGGCTTTGGCTACAACAAGTGGCACGAATAAGAACCACTAGCAAACAACTCCAAGTCGGTATCTTGTTGCAGAGGCTTTGTAAGCCGTGGGGGTTGGGTGGGTGGGTGGGTGGGAAGAGAGTGGGGATTGACATCCACTCGACTTCCCAGAGGCTTCGTTGGCTTTTAATTAATCTGATTATTCTTAACAGATTTTCTAAATACGAGAAATTGGAGGTGGCACTTGGCTTGGAATTAACTCTCACACTAATGAATACGACAAAGGCAAGATGTGATGGTGGCAAATGTCGCTCGATGTGAATTAAGCAGAGAAGTTGTTGAATTAGGAAAAGGGCGGAAAGATTCGTGGGTGAAACGAAAGCTGAGAATTTTTTAAAAAATTTTAAAAAATTTAATTTATATGCCGCCCTTCTCCGAAGACTCAGGGCGGCTTACAATGCATTAAGCAATAGCCTTCACACTTTTGTATATACCTGCTTAGTAGGACTTTTGCGCCCCCCCCCCAAGTGGTGTTCTTTTTTTTTTAATACAAAGTCAGCTTATTGCCCCCACAAACTGGGTCCTCATTTTACCTACCTTGAAAGGATGGAAGGCTGAGTCAACCTTGAGCCTGGTGAGATTCGAACTTGCAATAATTACAGGCAGCTGGTGTCACTTTAACACCACTTAAACTGCTGCTCAAGCTGCTGTGCCACCAGGCTCTTATATTTTCCAATCTGCAGAAAACCTTCCTATGTAAATAGAATAGAATTCTTTGTTGGCCAAGTGTGATTGGACACACAAGGAATTTGTCTTTGGTGCATATGCTCTCAGTGTACATAAGGAGAATAAAATACATCCATCGAGAATAAAGTGACCCTTAGTGATAGTCATAGGATACTAATAAGCAATCAAATCATACTAGGAAATAATAAAAACAATATAAGTTGTAAAGATACAAGCAACATGGATATAGCCATAAGTGGGAAGAGGTACTGTAAGTACTAGTAAGGATGAAAAGAAGAATAGTAATGCAGACTTAATAACTAGTTTGACAATGTTGAGGGAATTATTTGTTTGGCAGAGTGATGGCATTCGGGAAAAAACTGTTCTTGTGTCTAGTTGTTCTGGTGTGCAGTGCTCTATAGCGTCGTTTTGAGGGTAGGAGTTGAAACAATTTGTGTCTCCCACCTCCGGGCTGCAGATTGGCATCGGTCCACGGTCCAACAGAAACTGGGCCGCACAAGCAAGCGAAGCCCTATCCACACATGTGCAAAATGCAGGAAGCGTGCAAAACTACGCACTGCCCACTCTGTGGAAAAAAACTGCCCTCCATAGAATGAACAAAATGAAATTCAGTGTAGAGAAAAGGAAAGGCTTACACTTAGGCAATTAAAACCAAAAGGACACGTATAGACTGGGTGAAACCAGACTTAATAGCAGTAACTCTGAGAGGGATCTTGGGAGTTTTAGTGGACAACCAGTTAAATAGGAGCCAGCCGTGTGCGCCTGCAGCCAAAAGAAGCCAATGCAATCCTAAACTGCATTAACAGAGGGATACAATCAAGATCAAGTGAGGTACTAATACCACTCTATGAAGCCCTAGTAAGACCACACCTAGAATACTGCATCCAGTTTTGGTCACCATCAGTGGTGGGATTCAGCCAGTTCGCACCACTTCGGGAGAACCGGTTGTTAACTTTCTGAGCGGTTTGACAAACTGGTTGTTGGAAGAAATCATTAGGGCAGAGAACCGGTTGTTAAATTACTTGAACCCTACCACTGGTCATCATACGATGAAAAAGATGTTGAGACTCTAGAAAGAGTGCAGAGGAGAGCAACCAGAATGATGAGGGGGCTGGAAGCTAAAACATGCAATGAACAGTTGTAGAAACTGGGCCTGGCTAGTCTAGTGAAGAGAAGGTCCAGGGGAGACATGACAGCAGTCTTCCAATATTTGAGGGGCTGCCACAGAGAGGAGGAAGGAGGTCAAGCTATTTTCCAAAGCACCCAAAGGCCAGACAAGTAATAATGGATGGAAACTGAACAAGGAGAGATTCAACCTGGAAATAAGGAGGAATTTTTTGACAGTGAGAACCATCAACCCACGGAACAGAAGTTGCCTTCGGAAGTTGTGGGAGCTTCATCACTGGAGGCTTTCAAGAAGAGAGTGGACTGCCATTGGTCAGAAATGGTGTAGGGGCTCCTGCTTGGGTGGGGGTTTGGACTAGATAATCTTCAAGGTCCCTTCCAACTCTGTTAATCTGTTAATCTGAACTGTCTCAGGCACATAAAGGATTTAAAGTCTATCATAAGGTCCATGGTCTTCTGAGTCTATTCAAGGCATATCTTTTTCTAAATTTATGACAACGGTATCATCTGCATGAACAGCTGGTCAAGTGTCTTGGAGAAACAATATAGCAATTACAATCAGAGAAGTGTTTAGCAGTTTCATTCTCCTGCTCGCCCAGAAAGAATATATATATCATTATATAGCATTGGACTATGCTTATTTTACGGTGAACACCACATTTGGAAAACAGCAGGCGTCTATGCATTATTGTGATTCTGAAAATTGTGGCTTTGTTCCCAGAATGGGCCAATGAAGTGGAGTAAAGTGGATAATGCACACTCCAAAAAATGGCTCAGTTGAACCACTCAAAGAGATATATTCACAAACAGTCCAGAAATTAAATTAATCGCAAGAAGTCAACTAAATCCTTCCCTATCATGGACTACAGACCAGAGGAAAAAATCCTTCTGTCTTCTCTGATCAAGGGAAAGTCCTAGAGAGGTCCTGGGAAAAAAAAAAAAAGGACATCTCTTTAGACACTCTGCCTCTATGTCTGTAGTTCTCAAAACTTACACGTAGGTACAATTAGGTTAACAGTGGGTAGCTGGTGTGCTTGACCCTCAAACCAGTGGTACGATTCAGCTGGTTCGGGCCGGTTTGGACGAATCAATAATTAAATTGCTGGCTGACACCATCCCGTCCTGTCCCTTCCAGGAATCCCACTGCACCCCATTTTGGCTCCCCCCTCCCCTGCATTCCATTTGGCTCCCAGGAGGCTGCAGTGAGGTCTCCTAGGCCCAAAATGGGGTGCAGGGGAGCAGCGGGTCCTGCTTGCATCCTGTTTCTGCTCCCGAGGGGTGCAGGAGGCCGAGTGCTGCCTATCACACCCCCTGGCCATGCCCACCATGGCCATTGCCACGCCCACCCAGCCGGTCTTTAGAGTGGCTAGTTGTTAACCAATTGACCAGTTGTTAAGATTATTTGAATCCCACCAGTGCCTCAAACCCTGTGTGTGACCCCAAGACTCTGATTCTACTGATTTCTTTTCCTTTCTTTCTTTTCTTTTCTTTTTCGTCTTTCTTTCTTTCTTTCTTTCTTTCTTTCTTTCTTCCTCTTCTTTCTTTCTTTTCTTTCTTTCTTTCTTTTTTTGCAGGAATGGGAAGCAAAATGATCTTTGCCAAAAGTAGTGGGAAGATTAAAACACAATCATGACATGGCAGACTTCAACATCCCGTGATATGTGCCACACCAGAATGGGTCAGCTGAAATGCCATTTGTGTGTTGGGAATAAGGCTTACATTAAGCTGTTCCTTCTTTCTCAGACTGTCCAAAACTCCCTTTAATGCACGTTTTACAATTTTTATCCATGCAATGAAAAACATTAATGGCGCAATTCGTTTTATCAGCATATGAAATGCAAACATTTCTAATGTTGCACTTTTGCACAACTTCACCAAACGAAGACCCAGTCAGCCTTCCAAAATGTGCAACTTCTCCAACTGAAGCTTTGTGTTAAGCATTGACTGCAGGGGAAAGTAAAGATACAACAAGTAGATTAGATTAGATGATTAGATTAGAATTCTTTATTGGCCAAGTGTGATTGGACACACAAGGAATTTGTCCTTGTTGCATATGCTCTCAGTGTACATAAAAGAAAAGATACATTCATCAAGAATCATAAGGTGCAACACTTAATGATAGTCATAGGGTACAAATAAGCAATCAAATCATACTAGGAAACAATCAATATAATTGTAAAGGATACAGCAACAAGGTTACAGTCATACAGTCATAAGTGGGAGGATATGGGTGATAGGAACGATGAGAAAATTAATAGTAGTGCAGACTTAGTGAATAGTTTGACAGTGTCAAGGGAATTATTTGTTTAGCAGAGTGATGGCGTTCGGGAAGAAACTGTTCTTGTGTCTAGTTGTTCTGGCGTGCAGTGCTCTATAGTGTTGTTTTGAGGGTAGGAGTTGAAACAGTTTATGTCCAGGATGTGAGGGGTCTGTAGATATTTTCACAGCCCTCTTTTTGACTCATGCAGTATACAGGTCTTCAATGGAAGGCAGGTTGGTAGCCATGGCTTTTTCTGCAGTTCTAATGATCCTCTGAAGTCTCTGTCTGTCTTGTTGGGTTGCAGAACCAAACCAGACAGTTATGGAGGTGCAGATGACAGACTCCATAAATCCTCTGTAGAACTGGATCAGCAGCTCCTTGGGCAGTTTGAGCTTCCTGAGTTGGCACAGCAAGAACATTCTTCGTTGTGCTTTTTTGATGATGTTTTTTGATATTAGGTGTCCAATTTAGGTCTTGAGATATGATAGAACCTAGAAATTTGAAAGTCTCTACTGTTGATACTCTGTTGTCTAGTATTGTAAGAGGTGGTAGTATGGGAGGGTTTCTCTAAAGTCTACACCATTTCTACAGTTGTGAATAGGTTGAGTTCCAGATTGTTCAGGTCGCACCACAAGGCTAGTTGTTCAACCTCCCATCTGTATGCAGATTCATCATTGTCTCAAATGAGACCAATCACTGTTGTGTCATCTGCGAACTTCAGTAGTTTAACAGATGGAGTAAGGGGATAAAATTGCATTCTAAGCAAGCAAGCAAGCAAAAAAGAAGAAGAAAGAAGAAGAAGAAGAAGAAGAGAGAAGAGAGAGGAGGAGGAGGAGGAGGGGAGGAGGGAGGAGGAGGAGGAGGAGGAGGAGGGAGGAGGAGGAGGAGGATGAGGGAGGAGGGAGGAGGAGGAGAGGAGAATGCACAGAAGAATTAATAATAATAATAAAAAAAGCATAGATTTGGAAGAAGCCTATTCACTCTCTCTTGGTCTTTACAACAATCTTTTTCTTTGTTGGTGAGGATAGAGTGGTAATTTCACTTTATTAGCAAACATTTCAGGAGAAAAAAATATATCGATAGTGGCCATATTGTTCTTGACATCTACAAATGTACAGATTAAAAGCTGGTTAAAAAGAAACCCTTGACGTGACAAAACACAACGGTTTTGAAAGAGACATTGTGTTAAGTTACGGCAGAGAAGGATGCGTGTTTCATGTTAAATTGCCTAGAAGGGAATAAAACACACTATAAGAGTATTGTAAGGATTCCCATTGAATCTTCATCACAACCTTCATTGCTTTTGTGCTTTGATGAAGTCTATTTTCTCACTCATGGCTATTGTACATGGTTCTATTCTCAAAAGAGAAAGGGGTAGGGGAAGTTGGTTCACACAATGGCAGGTGTGGAACGGAGTTTGGATGCTTGGGTGGGTATCATTAGCCTTTCTTCAGGTAACTCAAAATGTAAATTCCATAAACATAGCTCAATTAATTTGAGACCCCTTCAGTCAGGGATGGGCTGCTGGGGGTTCTCAGGGGTTCGGGAGAACCTCTAGCTAAGATTCTGTGCAGTTCAGAGAACCCCCAAATCCCACTCCTGGCTGGCCCCTCCCCCTCCCCACCCTGCTCCCCCCAGGAGTCTAAAAGTACAAATTTCATGTTGTCTCTTTTACAGTCCAAGAAACTAGGAGGGTTCCTTTTGAATCTCTTGTTCTGCTCACTATCCAGTGTCAGGGTTCCGACAGATGCCCTAATTAAATCGAGCCAAGTTTCAAAAGAAATCCAGTTATTTATTAGGAGCTTCATGTTGGCATTTTCCCAAGTGAAGTCTGACCCCATGTAATTCATGGCCTGAATCATGACCCTATTTCACCCCACCCTGAAGGGTGTATCATCAATCACATTCGTCATCCCGAGCAATTTTGTGGGTTGTAGAGATCACTCCCCTTCAGCCGCTGTAAGTAACCCTGGAATACAGCCTTGAGAGAGATAAGTGTGGAATGTGCATCTGTCTTTGGCTGCCATGTCGTTCCATCAGTTTCCCATCCACCCCCCTTTCCTATGGCAACTTGAGAGCAGGCTAGGGATGCTTTGTGAGTTGACATCCAACTGTGGTCTATGCCATTTCTTATCTAACTGTTCCCTTGGCAGCGTCTCTTCCTGAGGTCTTACCATTACACCGGTTTACTTCTTGGAGATAATAGATAATGGTATTTCAGATGAAGTGAAATTGTCCCACTTGTTTTATTCCTTCCAGTTGTGGATCAAGCAAAGCAGTTTGGCTTAAATTTGCTAAAGGAGACCTAGTTTTCAATTCTTGCCTCTAGTTATAAATGAGTGGCCTTGGATTTCAGGATTTCTTTAAGCAAATCAAATGGGATTTGTTGGCTGACTTTTTTTTTTTTTTTATCCTTGACAAATTCTTTGCTGGAGTTTCACTGACGCTCAGCCTACATTTGCTAATCTTTGATAGGAAGTTGAGTTTCCGCGAAGAAATTTGGTAAAGTCCCTTTGAAACAAAACAACATTTTGTATGGTATGGGGTGTGGGGTGTGATGTGTGGGAAATACCTGAGTTAAATATAAGGTATTACAAGATGCAGGAGGATTGGGTCTGTCACATTTAAAATGATACTTGGCTGCCTGCTGTTTAGCTTAGATGAAAGAGTGGATTTTACTAAGAAATAGAAGGCTGTTAGAATCAGAAGGACTTGATTTGAGATTTGGGTGGCAAATCTCTATGTGTGTTATGATAAAGCTAAGGTTCATGCAGATTTCAAAAATCCTTTAACAGCTGGCCATTCTTTGGGAATGGAATAAATACAAATCTAGGTTGTGTCCAAAAATACCTGTGTTACCCCCAGCACAAGAAACATTTGATAGGGAGGAATGATAATATGAACGCTTAATTATCGTGATGCACTAGAATTTTCTCAAAGGGATTGCAAAATTCTGGAGACAGAGGATTAGAAAAACTTCCACCCGGTTTATATGTTGCTCCCATTTTATTAGGAAGGTTTTTTTGGGGGGTGAACTTTAAAGTTTTAAATTTTAATGTTTAATTGTTTAAATGCCTTAACGGTTTATATTGTTTATATTATTGTTTTATCATGTTGGAAGCCACCCAGACAGTCAGATGGGCAGCATATAAATTTAATAAATAGATGCATTTAATAAATAATAAAATCAGCTAATACTGTTGGTGGAATACACAGGAGGCTGTGGTCTTTCTGAGGAGCGAATTTAAATGCCAGGCAAGAAAAATATGGACAGCAAATCAACCAAATGACTTGTGAAACCCCATTTAAACCAAACCTTCAATGTGAGCTTAATGTTGTGAAAAGAGACACCTGCACCCTTATCAGTTTCATTTTGATGGGCTGTTGGCTCAAAATA